>JAIUZE010004310.1:0-61288 GCA_022085475.1 Heliosperma pusillum
GGTCTCCTACTGGGTTCGGGGAGGATTCGGAAAATGAGGCTGAACCGAGTGACAATCTTGTCATTCCAGAACCAACGTCCAACACCACCACTGATGTTCCTGCCGATACCACCCTTGGCCGTGGCTATCGTACAAAATTCCCTAATTCTCGTCTTAACGGTTTTGTCCTTCAGACCACACGCACCGCGCCCCCCGCTGCCAGCTCCGACTCATCGTCCTCAGGTACGCCTTATTCCATCACCAATTATGTCAATTGTCATCTTTTTTCGGAAAAACACCGTAATTTTATTGCAGCTGTAACCAGCGGTGTTGAACCTCCATCCTTTAAAGACGTTATTCGTGACAATGGTTGATGTGAGGCTATGAAAGCCGAAATAGATGCTCTTGAACGAAATGAAACATGGGTACTTACTGATCTTCCGGTTGACAAAAAGGCCCTCGGCTGCAGATGGGTTTATAAGATTAAATACAAGTCTGATGGTTCCGTCGAACGTCTTAAGGCGCGTCTTGTGGTTTTTGGCAACCATCAAGTCGAGGGCCTCGACTTTGGGGAGACATTTGCGCCCGTTGTTAAAATGGTCACAATTCGAGCTTTCTTAGCTGTTGTCGCCGTCAAAAATTGGGAGCTCCATCAAATGGACGTGCATAACGCATTTCTTCATGTTGACTTAAATGAAGAAGTGTATATGCGACTTCCTCCGGGTTTCAGTCGGGGTCACGAAGGAAAGGTATGTCGGTTAAAAAAATCCCTCTACGGCCTTCGTCAAGCACCTAGATGTTGGTTTGCTAAACTTGCTACAGCTCTGAAAAGTTACGGTTTTATCCAATCATATTCCGACTACTCCCTCTTCTCCTATTCCCAGCATGAGGTCCGTCTCTTTGTGCTCATTTATGTTGACGATCTTATTATTGCGGGAAATAATTCAACCGAAATTGCTCGTTTTAAAACATATTTGGGGAATTGCTTTCATATGAAGACTTGGGCCCCTTGAAATATTTTCTTGGTCTAGAATTATCCCGTAGCAAAGACGGCATTTATCTCAACCAACGAAAATATGCTCTTGACATTATCAGTGAAACGGGTCTCCTTGGTGCCAAACCTATGGTTACTCCCATCGAACAAAATCATCAACTTGGGCTAGCCTCTGGTCCGTTTGTGGAAGACGTTGAGTCCTGCCGTCGCCTTGTTGGGCGCCTTGTGTACCTTTCCGTCACTTGCCCGGACCTTTCTTATGCGGTCCACATTTTATCTCGCTTGCTGAACAAACCTCGACAGGAACACATGAATGCCGTTATTCGGGTCGTCCGCTTTCTTAAAGGTTGTCCTGGTCGTGGTCTCTTTTTCCAATCCGACACTCCTTTGGTTGTTTCCGGGTGGTGTGATTCGGACTGGGCTGGATGTCCTACGACCCGTCGTTCCGTCACTGGTTGGTTTGTTTCCCTTGGTGAGTCCCCTATTTCTTGGAAAACAAAGCAGCAACACACTGTCTCCTTATCCTCCACAGAAGCCGAATACCGCTCTATGACCCAATTGGTTTGCGAGTTAAAATGGCTTACTGGGCTCCTGTCAACCTTGGGCGTGTCTTTCTCTGTCCCCATCAAGCTTCACTGCGACAATTAGTCTGCCTTGCATCTCGCCCAAAACCCGGTCTTTCATGAACGTACAAAACATATCGAGATTGATTGTCACTTTGTCCGTGATGCGTGCTATCGTTGATGGTTTGGTCTCTCCTTCTCATGTATCGACTTCTGATCAGCTTGCCGATTTTTTCACTATAAAGCCTTAGGGGCCCCGCAATTCTCTTCTCTTCTCCGCAAGCTGGGCACTCTCGACCTTCACGCTCCAGCTTGAGGAGGGGTGTTAGGCTGCAGCACCCAAGGAGCCACACAACTACCAAGGCACTATTGGAATTTACAGTAGCATTGGAATTTACAATAGCATTACCAAGGCATCTTGGAATTGTATTGGCATGTTTTCCAAGTTACCCATTCATTGCATTGGGTTACTCAATACTTGTATAAATTGGATGTTTTCCTAATGATGAAATAACACAGCAACATTCTCTCATACAATCTCTTAACAATAAGTTATGGGTATTGATTTTCGCAGTACACATTCTACTCATCTTAGTACACAAATGACAATTATACCCTTCACAATTCCCCTTCATTTTCCCTCTCTAACTTCTTTCTAATATGTTCTCTATAATTTCACATACCCATTCTCCCTCAATTAATTTTGTATCACATCATTTACGGCTCATTTCATCGTCGACGGAGGATGGTTTCGCCGGCAGAACGCTGCCGATGGGTTGCAGTGAGGTGGTGGTTGCGTGTTGTAATGCGTGTTATGCAGTACTGTGGTGTAGCGGTCGCCGACGGGATGGACTTTGCCGGATAACCATACCGCCGGCGTGTAGGGTGAGTCAGGCGAGTGGGTCAAGGTGGTGCGTGGTTATTGGGGTGGTAATGTGGTATACGTGAATACTTGGGGTGGTATATATATGTTGTTGTACGTGAATACTAAAGGTAGTACAGCGTACTACATTGGTTTTCCTTCTTTTTTATTTATTTAATCTAATGCGTTCATATCCCTTCGATTATTACCTCGTCATCTCTTTTCTGTCCGGCGAGTAAGCCACCTACGACGTCCACCGTCCTTCACTGGCGATATCAAACCCCCAAACCATCCCACGCCAATTAATCCCTCATTAATTTCAACATAAACCCTCATTAATAAATTAAAATAAGATACAAAATTATAACAAAGAATCAATTTGATTCGTAATAGTCGATTATTGAGTTAAATACATGTTCTATGACGGAGTAATCAATCATAATTGAAGAAAGTTGAATGGAGCTAAGGATTGAACAATTGAGAGAAGGTAGAGAGAATTTAGGTTTCAATTTTTTAGTCGAGGGTAGTAAATGGAAAGTTAGGTGCAAAATGTACTAAAATGAGTAAAATATGTACTGCGAAAATAAACCCCGTAAGTTATTATTAAGCATGTTTTTTTATGAAATCCGTATTTAGTTCTCTTGAAGAAATTAGGTGAAAAGCATCAGCAAACAAATATATATATATGCACAAGAGTAAAAAACATTTAAATATCAAGTTATTATTAAGCATGTTTCATTTAATGGATGAAGCACAACGTACACTTTAGCACATAGTACAACAATTAAAAAAAATACGATGAAACATCATTTTTATTCCTTAATATATTTATAGTCTTGTAGATTAATCATCAATGATAATAGCATTTCAGTTCCTGCTCCGCCACCGCCGCCACTGTCACCGTCATTAATTACCTACAGTCCCGTAGTGACGGGCTTTTTAATACCAGAATTGTTACTACCGGCGGCAGTTGCAACAGCTACAGCTGCAGCAGCAGAACCACCACCAGAGCTAGCAGCACCAGCAGCACCAGCAGCTGCACCATTACCACTAGTTGCGGCAGCAGCTGCAGCCGCTGCAGCTGAATCTTGGCCCGATTTCTGAACTTTGCTTGATTCTAGTTCAGTGGCCGATGGTTTTTTAGAACCTTGATCACCACCAGAGCTAGCAGCACTAGCTGCCGCAACAGCTGCACCATTAGCTGCAGCACTAGATGCGGCAGCAGCTGCACCATCAGTTGCGGCAGCAGCTGCAGCTGCAGCCGCGGCTGCATTATCTTGGTCCGATTTCTGACCTTTGTCTGATGGGTAAGAGACCGTTAGTTTTCTGGCACTAGTACTTGTGCAAACTAATGCACAAATTAGAGCACAAAAGAATAACTTGTTAATCTTAATAAACGCCATTTTTTTTATATAATTAGTTAAATGATACTTTGTGTTAAATATGTAGTGATTTATATTTAATTTGTGAATTGGAAGAGCTAAGGTGTGGCTATTTATATTAGCTAAAAGATACTGTAGTACTTAGGGTATTTGATTAATTAAAAATGCATGTAAATAGAATTTAGTTCAAGAAATGGGATAAATTGCATATATGGTAAATATTGCCTATCAAATTTAATGTGATTTAAGTTTGAAATGCAAAGTTCATTCATTATGTTAATTAGTTGGAACTTATTTGGAATTGGTAGCCAACTATAATAGAGGTTTAAATGTTCTTATCATCGGGCCTAAGATAATAAGGACCTCAAATTTATGTGAGATTTGTTAAATATACGTTTTGAGTGTAGAATTTGCAAAAACAGAGGGCAGCATGTAGAATATCACATAAAAGAATGAATATGCATAAATGTATAACGACTAAAGACGTTTTTTTATGTATAATTTCAACATTACTTTTTCGTTATTAGAGGGCCTAAACATCAATTCTCTTAGATTGAGCATCCTAAAATTCTTGAGTTTCTTCTCGTACAAGCATCATAGGCTCTTTAGTCGAAGTTTATTTATCGATTGATGATCAAATCATTTAGGGTGCTCATATAAACACTCACAAAACAATGGGATTACTGTGATATGCACTGAAATCACAGAAATTGCGTCCGGTGTATGCTACGGAGTATTATAGTACGACTATACTGAGTTTAACTTAAAACTATAGTTTTGGTAACTACTCACTAAGCCATGATTTAATCTAAGTCAGTCTCCATATCGATCGATTTTAGATCGATTCTGATATTTTTATTTCGGTTACTGAATATAATTTTATTAACATATACTCCGTACTACAATTAAGGGTGGAATTAGAAATTAAATTTGTGGCAGCAAATTTCTTCGTGTAGTTTACTGTAGTACATATTTCTATTACGTCGATGTGTGTTGAACCAGGTTATAACATAAAATCAGGTGAAATTCGATTTGAGTCATTAAAGTAGACCATTTTTTGAGTGACAATATCGAGTTTTGATTTATCCAACTAACAACTTTAGCGTCTATTTCAGTTTACGTTCTTAAATCATTTAGTTTGTCCTCTTGGACTAAGGCTCTTTCCGGCAGAAAGAAGCTGAACTGAAATAAATTGAGTTGGCTGAACTGGATTATTTTTCCAAAATGGGGTTCTAAACACAAATAATTACGTAAATAGGTTGAATTACAAATTATTATCCCAAAATGGGTCCACGTCATACCCGAAGCTAGCTTCGGAAACCAGTCGCTCCCTCGCACAGCGACCTTCTCTAAGCTGCTACTTGTTCAAACACAAAGCTAAAATCAGCATTTCAGACTAAGTCGCTGTCCCCCACAGCGACTTAGTCCAAAATTGAGAAAACATGGCAAATAAGCGAGTCGCTCCCCCCCAGAGCGACTAGAGTCCAGTATGAAGCCAATTTTGGAGAAAATTTGGGATTTATGTTTTTAGCCCAAGTCGCTCCCCCCAGAGCGACTTGGTTGTTTGTGATATTAGTTTTTGGCCTAAGTCGCTCTGGGGGGAGCGACTTGGTTGCTTGTTCCTACAACACATTCTTCACAACTATCTAGCTTAAATTGTTCCTACAATTGTTCCTACAACACATTCTTGACAACAACATTTCAAATGGCAGGAAGCTTAAATTGTCATAAAAACTTAAATTGTCTTACAAACTTAATTTATCTTACAAACGAGAAATTGTCTTAGAAACTTAAATATTATACAAACCTAAACGATAAATCTTCTCACTAAAAGCTACACTACTTTCTAGCTTGACGACTTCTCTTTGATCTTCTTGGTCCACCAGATGACTCCGCTTCATTTTCCGTTTCTTGTATGGGAGAGAGGAATGTCATGTTTGTAGCTTGTGTTGTTGCACGATGAGTTGGACTTGGATGGGGATTGTTTTGTGGTTGAATGAGATGTCCATAATGAGCACTTTCCAAACAATGAAGAGAAGTATTTTGCATTTCAAGTAGCAAATTGAGGTAGTTTGGATCAATTGTAGGCGGCATAGTGAACATATAGTCATTAAGTTGATGGTAGATATAAGAGTGACCACCCGCCTAGGTAGCACCAAAACGGACACGGACACGGACACGGACACGGACACGGACACGACACGGACACGTGAAACGGCATCTCGTGAAATTTAGGACACGGGACACGGCATTTAAATTTAATAAAATATATATTTTATAGGTATAAATAACATACAATTTTATTTTTGTATTAGTATTTGATATTCAATGTAAATAAGTGAGTGTAAAACTTGACTTTAAGTATAATTTATTCTCATTTCCCACCCAAACTCATCTTCTAATCAATTTTCCCACCCAAACTCATCTTCTAATCAACCTCTTCTATTCTTTCAATCTCACATTCCTTGTTTGTAGGTGTCCGTGTGTCCGTGTGTCCGACACGGTGTCCGACACGGGACGACTGATTAGGAGAAGTGTCCGTGCTACCTAGCCACCCGCCTATTTGAATAAGAAGTCAAATTTGTTAGCATGTAATTATATTTGTTAGTGAATAAAATTTATAAATTAGATAGTAAAGGTATGAATCAAAAAAGAATAAAACTTACAAGAGTGTCCAAGTCCGCCGCATTAGGATTGTAGTGATGCTCAGTTATGAAATCTTTGGTTAGGGCATTATTTTGAGGACTAACGATGCGTCGAGTACGCTCCCGATACCATACCATATATGGATCATGATGGGACATGTATCCCGTGTATGGTACTCCCCCCTCCAACATGTTTTCCTTCCTATTTTCCCACTCTTCTATATAACTTGCAAACTCGGTTGCAAAATCTCTGTTATTTCCCCTTTTGTCAGTCTTGTGGAGGGTAAGAACCGTGTCACAGTCGGGTGGTATTGTTTGATGCCATCCAAATTGCCTAACACACCTATTAGGTAGGTGCATCTCAACAGTCTCAAAGCATATTAAAGGAGCGATAACAACCCACTCCTCCGGGTCCTCATAACAAATTTCGGGAAGATGTTGAAGGATGTCTTGTGTATAAGGTTGCCAGCTGAATTGTGTTTCAGTCAGCTTATCAAACATATCCCTATAAGCCACAAGACCAGGCCTATGGTCCTTATACTTACGATCCACCAAAAACCATTTGCAACCCAAAGGATCTACTCCCGCAACCATTTGAGAGCCCAAAGGGTAGACTTCTCCCACTTGTTCATTCATAATTGAAGTAATTTGGGGACGACCTACGCTCAATCGTTCCCAAGCCCATAATTGAAGAAGGACTATAGGCCCGGATATTTCACTCTTCCCCCTTCTACATGCTCCACACAAATTTCTATATAAACAAGCAAGTGCGGCGGAACCCCAACTATACTCGTCTATCTCATCCAAATCCTCCAATAACGGCAAGAAAAGAATACAAACCTCATTCCCGCTCTTATCAGGAAAAATCACGCTCCCGATCAGAAAGAGTATATAGGCTCGAACATAGCGATAAAGGGTTTCCTCGTCCGCATCCGGTGGTAGACCCGAAAAGTTGTCACTTAACCAACTCAACTTCAATCCCAACCCTTTTAGTTCTTGTCTATCTGGCCTAAGTCCCAACAACTGCTCACACAAATCGGGCCAATAATAGTCACCTTTCTCCGTAACCGGCTTGCCAACTACCCGCAAACCAAACAACACATTCACATCTTGTAAAGTCACCGTGACTTCACCAATGGGAAAATGAAATGTGTGGGTCTCCTCCCTCCACCTCTCAACCAAAGCGGTAATCAAATACGGATCGGCATACAAAAAAGTAAACCTATGAACTCCGTGAAACTGAGTCTCCCGGATGAAAGCACGAACTCTAGGATGAACATGGAACTCAGTTTTTGCCCTCAAGTGTAGCCTACATTTTAACGGACCTTGATCCTGCATGACACAACATATGATAGATTAAAATATAAATATACAGTTAATAAGATTATCATGTAGGATTGGAAAAAAAATTAAAAATACTTACCACTCCCTCCCATACAGCTTCACTTCGGTGACCCGCTTGTAATGTAAGGATTTCGGGATTAAGTGGACCCGGATCCATGAGACCGACAACATTAGTAAATCGGAGATTAACTCTAGGATGAACATTTTAAATGGTTAATATATACATTAGCAATAAGTGTTAAAAAAAAAAATCTACCCGGGTCTAACTTCACGGTTTTTTAGAGGACATCCTCGCTTATTGTGTCCTTTTCTACGACACAAGGAGCAGGAGTATCTTACGTTCGTTGAAACTTCGTCCATCTCATTGTGAATTCTTTTTTTTTTAGGACGACCTCTAAGTCTTTTGATTTCCAAATTAGGTAAAACAATTTCACCTTCCCAATTAGGCCAATGACGTTCATCAGGTACCGGATGAAAATTAGGCTTGTAAGAACCCAAATACTCTCCACAAGTAAAAAATGGGTCAATATATTGCTCCGCCGATAGATTGTAAGTTCTACAAACCGCAGCTACATGAGAACATGGAAAATGATATATTTGAAACTTGTTGCAAGTACAAGTTCTCTTAGACAAATGAACCGTCTGTCTATGTCCTCCCTTTCCAGCTGCTCTTTGACCTCTCCCAGTTTTAACTTGAAAAATATCGGTCTCGTAATTATAGCACTCAACTTTATGATGTGCTGCTTTTGCAAAATTCTTTTCAAGAGCATTGGTGACTACGGGGGAAATTTTCAATCCATCCATTAATCTCGACTTTGCAAATTCTCGTCTTTCAACAAAGTAAGAATTGACTCTAAAGAAGGTTACTTTGACAAGAGCAGTGATTGGTAAGAAACGAGCTCCTTTAACACATTATTAAACACCTCGGCCAAATTAGTTGTCTTGATTCCATACCTTAAATGGCCACCGTGACAAATGCACCACTTTGATAAAGGTAATCTATCTAACTCTGCTTTGGCTTCTTGACTAAGTTCATTCAACTTTGCTAAGCCACTATTAAACTTGATGGGTTGATGTTGAAAAGCTGTCCAACTAAACAACTCTTTCAATTTTGTATTTTTGTATCTTGTATTGATGTTGGAAGCATGGTGTCTTATACAAAATCTATGAAATGCAAATGGTTCCTCCCACCCAGAACCTTGTTGATTCATGGCATTTATGATACCCGGATGTCTATCAGATATTACACAAATACCTTCTCTTTGTGTAACCAAACATCTAATACAAGCCAAAAAGCATGACCAAGTATCCGTACTCTCTGATTCAACAATGGCAAAAGCAAGAGGGTATAACTGATCATTCGCATCAACACCCATAGCAATCATTAAAACACCCTTATACTTACCATACAAATGAGTCCCATCTATTGTTATTATGGGACGACAATGAGGGAACCCCTTGATTGATGTTCCAAAAGCCCAAAAAACTCTACCAAATATGACCTCGTTGTCATCGTCATCCTCTATCTCATAATTTACAAATTGTACAACAGTACCAGGATTAGCTTCTTTCAAAGCTTCAAAGTAACGAGGAAGCTCCCTATATGACAAATCCCAATCACCAAATATATCGGCAAGAGCTTTTTGCTTAGCTTTCCAAGCCTTTATATAGGTGATCTTGTAGTTATATTTATCAATTATTATTTCAATAATAGCAGTTACACTCAACCCCCAATCTGCCTCAACAATATTTCTAATTGCATTACTAATGAAAGTTCTTCGCAAGTTTCGGTGGTCTATAGGCATGGTGTCCCCCACACATGAAATCTCATGAGGACCCTTATAAGTCACAATAGAAAAAGAATCATCAAGTTTTTTTTTTTTGGTGGCTCTTAAAGTCCAATTACATCCTACCGGTCTTCTCCCACAGTTGTATGTCACCGTTTCAGGTTTTGACTCATGAATTTTGAAACTTTGATTCACACTAAGATTGTAAGACGTAACTACTTCCGTCAAAGATCTCTTATTAGGAAATGTTTGACCAACACAAAACTCTCCCCGAACATCATAGGGGACAACATTTTTCCAATTAGCCCAATTATTCCCTTGTGTTTCATAAACTCTAGGAATACTAGTGAATTCCGGATTTGGAGCGGTAGGAGTAACAAGATCAGTGCCATCCTCATCCTCATCATCCGTCGCAAAACATCCGTCGCAAAACATCAAAAATTCCGTCGCAAAGTCAATTTTGCGACGGATTTGAATTCCGTCGCAACAAATCCGTCGCAAAATGCCTTTTTTGTTGTAGTGCACTAGCATTCTCAAGTCTTAGATCAAAATCATCATCAACTTCATCCCCTTCAATATTACCGTCACCAATCTCTACTCCGATATTATTTGTTAATAACGACACATAACGATCATCACCAAAATTGTTGAGAAATAGATTGGTGTCATTTAACAACCTAGTAAATGACACATTTGATACTACATTTGCATTACTAACTTGAGGTTGTTGAATTGGTACCAACTCAATATAAATGTCCATGGAACCCGCCTTTGAATGACATATACTAGCCCACATTGCTTGTAAAGACCGATCATTGTCAAGAGAAACAACTTTAAAACATCCAAGGCTAGGGTATTTCATTTTCAAGACTAATTTGAACTTATTATTATCAACCCCAATTGAAGTGTATATCTCATTAAGAAGGTCATTATAGCTCATGTTACTACTAGCAAAAACAAAAGACTCTCTTCCACCTACATAGCTTACACACCCATCTCCTTCAACTATTTCACCATCACAATAACACAATAAGGGAAAATGGCTTCTCTCCATAACTATAACAATAACAAGTAAAGCTAAAACACTAATAACAACCTAAATTCGACAAATCTAGGATGTATAAACCGTAATAAGCATAAACTACAACAACTAGCTACACCAATCAATTACTAAGAAAGAGTTAAAGTATTAGCTAATACCTTGTATTTGGTAGAAAATTGAACAAGAAACACCCAAATAGTTGTTTACTAGTGTCTAGAGACTACCCACTTGAGTTGTAATGAAAATTATTGAATGATTTGGAGTAATTTTGGAGGAAAATTAGTAAGAAATGGGGTTAGGGTTTCGTCGATTTTTTTTTTTTAATTTGGGGATGAACAAATGAAAGGGGGAATGTTGTCCGTGATTGTATAATGCGAAGTAAGTCGCTTACCCGGGGAGCGACTTGCTTTGCTACCGTGATTGTGTAATACGAAGTAAGTCGCTCACTCGGGGAGCGACTTAGTTGATTCTCCAAAGCTTGCACAAAAAAGGCAAGTCGATGTCCGCCTCAGCGACTTGACCTCTAGTCTTCTAGCTTCCGCAAACCCGATCCTACGTGGACCCACTTTGGGATATTAATTTCAAATTCAACCTATTTCGTTAATTATTTATATCTAGAAGCCTACTTTTGAAAAAAATTCGCTGAACTGAGCATAATTGAGCTAAGTTGAACCGAAAAGAATTGAAGTAAGAATAAATTTGAACTGAGTTGAGTAGATCTGAAATAAGCTTAAATTAAGACAACAATAACATGGCATAAGATTATGTGGTTGTTTGTCTTTTCAATCTTCTTCACTTTTAGGGCTCTAAGCCTCTGTTCTTTCCGGCTTAATTTCAGCTCGTTCTATTTCAGCTCGACTCTATTCAATACAGTTTAGTTTAGCTTTAGCTGCGCTAGTTGTATTTAATTAATCAATTTACAAAATTAAGTCTTACTTCAACTCCATTCAGTTCAACTCAACTACATTCAATTTAGTTCAATTAAATTCACCTTCATTTAACTCAGTTCAGCTCATTTCAGTCGAAAAGAGCATGGCCTAATTAAGTATAGAGTAATAATGGTTAGTACTCTTATAATCAATATATATATATACAACAGGCTTTTTTCGAGCAATTCTATTGGTTCACATCATCTTTTTCAGTTTTTGGAAAAGTATATTATAAGATCTTACAAGATTAAGAAAAAATATTGTGCAATATTTTTAATATTACAGCTATTATTTACGTAAGAAAATGTTTGATTATCAATCTAGCAAAAAATTATAATGCAAAACATTTCAAAACTTACATATTTGGATTCGTGGCGAAAAATGCTTTCATTGGAGTATAAATTTTGTATTATCTGCTACCAATTTTTTTTATAATATAATACAATTAGAGTATACGCATGCGAAAATTAAATAAAGGACTTTTAAAATAATTTTTATTATTCTAATATTAATATAATAGTTTAGTAAAGGTTAAGAAATAATTATTTAGTATGTTATTTGTCCGATATTGAAAAATATTAGAGATGTGGTGAATATAGCACATATAAGTAATAGAATTGCCCCACATTGAAAAAATATCATAAGCTATGATGATTATATGATTATAAATAGCAGTCATCTTTGAAACTTAGATAGGTATCAACCCAAAATCTTTTGAGTCTCTTAAGTATTGTCTTAGAGACCTCTTAAAAGTTTATATCATTATCTCCAAAATAGTAAAATTTACATCATCATAAAACAATTTAGAAAAATATCACAAATATTATCTAAAAGACCGGGTAAAAGTTTTTATATAAAAATTATAAACATCACTTAAATATAATATATGAAATGTATATTGAAATAATTAAAACATTTCGACACTTACATATTTGGATTTTTAGCGAAAAATGCTTTCATTGGAGTATAAATTTTATATTTTTTTGAGTCTCTTAAGTATTCTCTTAGATAGCTCTTATGAGTTTGTATTAAAATTTAATTTAAGAAACTATCGATGATGTACTACTTATATTGGTATAGTATGTTATTTGACCCATAATGGAAAATAATGTAAGCGTGGTGAATATACTATATATAAAAAGAAAAATAGTCCGACATCGAAGAATTAGCATAAGTTAGGGTGACCCTATAATTATAAATAGAAGTCATTTTTGAAACTTATGAGCATGTAAAAGGCTTGATTAATTTCGAGCAAACATCTACTACTCATGCAGCTATAAATGGTTTCATTTGACATCTTCCGACGATAAGATTATCCATTCCCACATATATTGTAGCCACTACTGACTACTCCATACTCCATAAACATTTTTTCTTGGTGGGCATTTTTTTCTGACATTTCAGTGTATATTGTATATTGATGGATCACACTACACCAATAAAACAATTACAATTCTCTTTTAATCCCCAAATTGCTACACCATTAAGATCATTATTCATAAGTTCAGAACAATTGAACAAAGTACAACCCAGTTGAATTATGCTAATAATACAACCAAAATCATACATAAAAAATGTACCAATATTAATATGATTGACCAGTTTGAATGAAACATCAATATGATTAACAAAATGTACCAAAATTATGAAACCAGGTAAGATCATTCTAAACAAATAACTCATATAAGTTTATCATGCGACAATAAGTTGGTGCAGCAAAGTAATATTACGATTTCATCAAACCAATAATAACATGGGTTTTGCTGCTACCATTAGAGTATATATTCTAATATTATTTGCACATACTTGGTGTAATTCTTAGTATGTTATTTGTCTCACACTGGAAAAATAATTTAGGTATGGTGAATATAATACCTATAAATAGCAGAATGGTCTCATATCGAAAAATTACACAAAGTAAGGTGATTTTATGATTAAAAATATGAGTCTTTTGCGTATTGTCTATCAGAGTCCTTAAGAATATAATCGTACATATATCAAAATCTTCATCAAAAATTAATTTAGGAAAATATTATAAATAATATCAATAAAACGATAATTATTTTATAAAAAATATGGCGTGTCACTTAGTAAGTTAGTATGATATTAAATAATACAATTGTCCCACATCATGTATTATTATCTCCACATTAGTTAAACTTACATCATTAAAATTAATAAAGTGAAAAATCTTTTACACTAGTAGAAAAAACCCCTATTGCGTCTATTTAATTACATCGGTTCTAAATAACACGACGCAAAAAGTGCGCACTTTTGGCGGGAATGCATGTTTCGCCTTTCAGATAAGCTTTTTGCGTCACTTCTTAAAAGAAACAGACGTATTTAATTTTAATTGTTGCGTCGGTTATAAGCACAAATGACGTATTTAATCAAATGCATCAACTTTAATCCTAAACCGACGTATTTAAGAATACATTTTTGCATCCGTTATAGTTTTATTTCAAAACTGACGCAAATGACATTGAAATAAAAATAAAACTAACAGTTAAACACTCGTTTGCAACAACTGATGTTTATTTATGTCACAAAAACGAGATTAAAATCCCCTACACCACTAGCATCTCATTATCATACTCTCAACCCTATCTTTTTCTGATTTTCCCTAAATTCTACCATTTTCTCCCTCTCAACTTTAACACTATCGACAACACACCATAGCTGACAACCACAGCCATCGATCTCGTCTTGTAAACTGGCAGCCTGTCCACCGTTGGATCCTCCACCAGAGTCGACCCAGGTATAATCAAACACTAAATACTTCAATCTTTTATTATATTTTTGCTTGATTTGATTAAATTTTTGTTTATTTAAAATTTAGGGTTAATATAATTAAAAAAATTTCAAACTTGTGCTTTCTAATTTCAAAATTTGTGTCATTTGGTACAATTTTGTGTAGTATTCCATAAATAATAGTATATGCATAACAAATATTGTATTTAGTTGATGCTGAAGATATAATGTGTGATTTTGTTTTCAATTTGTTTAATTGTAGTTGAAGCCAATATAATGTGTGATTTTATTTCATCCCCAACTCTACTCGTTAACAAAAAAGTTACCGATGAAATTTGGAGCCTTGCTTCATAGGGGACTATAAATGTATGTATTTCGGCCATTACCATAACAACATGATTAGTTATTGTTATTTTCCTTATGTTAATTTGTTTAGAAATCTCCAACCGAGCTGTGTTGGTGGAGTAAAACTATTATTGCCTGTTTGTTAATAGTCTTTATAAATTTTGAAATGCAAACTTGGTTGACACAACTCATAGGATTTCTAAAGAGTAATAGTTTCAGGAATAAATGCAGCAGATTCCTTACGAATGAAATCTAAACATAAAGTTTCCTGAAAGGTATCACAAATTTGTTGATTTAAACTCTTAGAATAGTTCCACTAACATTTCGCTTAATATTGACAATGTATAGCTGATGTTATTTCTAAAGTGTAGTTTTAGCGCAATCTTCCACATTATTGTACACAGTTCAGTGAGGTTTATATTGATCTTACTTCCTTTTTCACCTCCTTCTTATATTTGAAATGAGTCTTATGTTTTTCAATAAATCTTGAAATTCAGTTTGTTATTGTAGTTTTTGATAACTTAATAAGCCTTTTTTTTAAGTTTACTGTTGATAAAAGTGTCTGTATATGATTTTGATATATATGTTGTGTGTATAAGTGGGCGTGCATTAATAGATGATCATATGTATAGGCGATTGTTATCAGCTAATGCTCGTTGCACATGTTCAATAATTCATTCATCCTTAGTCTTACTTGCGACGAGGTGATCCATCGCAAGTTTGGGGGTAAGTGGAGGGCTCCATTTCCCCCCACCGCACCCCACCCCACACCCCCCACTTACGCCCCAACTTGCTCTTTGTGAGGAGGGTTTCACCCGTCTTAAGCTTGCGACGGGTCGCCCTATCACAAATGAGAATTTGTGTAATAGGAAAAAGGAAAACATGGAACACTTGTTATTAACATGTTGTAGCATGTTAATTTATGAGGAAGAGTCATAACTATTATCTATAAGGAACTTCTTTGACACTTCCTTTTTGTTTACTCAATTTTATAACGAAAATGCTTATGTAATTCAGATTTCAAACATCTTTCATAGCTTTCGTAATTGATGCAGGCTCCTAAAGATTCAATGCTCTTGATACTCAAAGTTTTCCTTCATATTGGCTGGTGACTAAACCTTTTGTATCAAAGCTTTCCTTCATATTGACAAGTGACCATAACACTCATCGTTCGAAGTGTGCCATTTTTCTCATTTCCTTCATATTAACAGAACGTGGTCTTGACATTTCCTTCATATTAATTATTGACAGGTTCTATATTGAACTAGTTTAGAATGTTACTTATTTTAAAGTGCTTCCAAAAGGATTTAGTATGGAAATCCAAGTGTCATCTATGTAACTATGTTAATGTATTTTCATTCTCTTCATAAATCATAGATCAAGCATAAACCTTTAATTTTGTTGTTATTGTTACTATTGAACAATTGAACTTTTACTTTAAATTGTTGACGAGAAAATTATTACCTTGTCATTTCTATTATAGTATTGTACAATAGTTTAGATTGTGTTCAATATTGAAGTTTGTTATTCTAAGTCTTTCCTTTTTCACATTTAGGCAAATCTTATGCATTTGGAGATGAGCGGATCTGGGTTTGTAAAGGACTTGGTGCCACCCAGTAGGATCGTCTTTTGGACATATTTTTGTTATATTTAGCTATGTTGTACATTGCTTTCTATTTTTGTTGATAGGTTAATTGTCTATATAAATTGAACACATTATATATGTATGATAGATATTTTCGTAATTGAATTTGAATAATTGCATTGGTTGATTGTATTAAGATAATTAATGCTGTTGATTATCGAACTATCTTGATTTGTGATCATGGGCCAGACTAATGTCTGGCAACAATATAATAGTGTAATTTTTAATTTTTTTGTAAAAATAAATAAATAATAGACACAATAAAGTAAAGAAATTGCATCGGTTCTATGAAGAACTGACGCAAAATAGTTAAATGCATTGGCGTTAAAAAAAATGTCAATTGCATCAGTTATAACAACAAATGACGCAAAAAGATAATTAAATTGCATCGGTTCAAAATACAAGTGACGCAAATACTAACTATTTGCGTCGGTTGTAATATGTTATTGCGTCAATTCGTATCCTAAAACCGACGCAAATGGGAGTCTTTTTGCGTCGCTTGTTAAATTACAACTGACGCAAATGTTTAACTTATTGCGTCGGTTTGACAACTGACGCACGTGCAAATACGACCCCTTGAAATACGTCACCCCAAAACCGACGCAAATGACCATCTACAAGTGATGCGATAGGGGTTTTTTCCATTAGTGTTAATTATTTAAATATACATTCCCTATATTATATTCAAGTGATGTTTATAATTTTTCTAAAAAATTTTACATTTCATTTCACATAAAAAATATTATAAAAATGAGTCATCATTTGAACTTAGATATCAACAAAAAATCTTTTGAATATCTTATGTATTGTCTTACAGGGCTTTTACAAGTTTGTATTATTATCTTCATCTTAATGGTGTATTACTTAATATGTTATTTGTCCCACATTGAAAAATAATGTAGGTGTGGTGAATAAATTACATATAAATAAAAGAATTGTCCCACATTGGAAAAATATCATAAACTGGGCTGATCATGTGATTATAAATAGAAATCGTCCTTGAAACTTAGATATCAACCTAAGATCATTTAAGTCTCTCAAATATTGTTTTAGAGAGCTCTTAAAATTTTGTATTAATTATGAAAAAAATATAAATAGATCCGTGGTAAAAAAAAAAGGATATCATACTTGGTGTAATTCTTAGCATGTTATTTATCTCACATTGAAAAATAATATAGGTGTAATGAATATACTATCTATAAATAGTAGAATTGTCCCATATCAGACAATTACCATAACGTAGTGATCTCATGATTACAAATATGAGTCATATTAGGAACTTATGTATCAAACCAAAATCTTTTGAGTCTCTTAAGTATTGTCTTAGAGAGCTTAATTCTTAGGTTATTTGGATCATTTTTTTGTTGTGAATGTATCAATAAAAACATATGTAAGCCTATTAAATGATGTGAATGAGAGGGTTATGTTAATATTTTTCGGGACATAATATAGATCAAACATAACATAAGTCTTGACAAAGTTGGTAAAATATGTTTAAAATAGAATTTGAATCAATATATCAATATTATTTTCTTAAAAATTATATTTATTATAGTCTTAATTCTTAAAATTTTTATCTTTATAAGTTAATTGTTATAGAAAATTTATGAAAATGACATTAATGTAGACCCGTGCATCGCACGGGCATGAAATCTAGTTTTCCAATAATGAATAGAGATTGATTATTCATGAACTATCAAATAACTCCCACATTTTCCCTCTATTTTAATTTTAAATTTAATCTCTTATTTTCTCTAGGCTCAACCCACAAGTATCTTTGCTTTTCATTTATACTCTTTTTATATAATTATTTTCTTCTCATTTCTCTAATATACGTGAGTAGCATTTTAATAAAATGGGAAGAAATTAGTTGGATGGAGTTAATATATATTTGCATAACATCATAACCATTCTTATAAGAATCTCGATCCAAAATCTAAAATCTGAAATGATCTTATCTGACCCGACCCGTATTAATCCGAAAATGTGATGCACCCGAACTGACTCGTCTCGAACTGGACCGACCCCAATCCCGACCTAACTGACACGTTTGCTTGGTCTAGTTAGAAGTCGCTGACCAATACCATGAACGTTATTTTGGCAAACTTGTTCCCGGCCGATTTGCTTCACTAATGACTCAAATCGAATTTCACTTGATTTGGTAAACTCATGAGGCCCTTGTTATCTTAAGCCTGATAATGACAACATCCTTTGCATTACGTAATGCGCATGATTAAACTTAAATCCCATTAAATTCTATTTACATGCATTTTTAATTAATCAAATGTTCTACGTACAAGCTATGAACTAATATAAATAGCCACACCTTAGCTCTTCCAATTCACAAATTAAACATAAATCATTACACAATTAACACAAAGTATTAACTAATTATATAAAAGAAAGGGCATTTATTAAGATTAACAAGTTATTCCTTTGTGCTCTAATTTGTGCATTAGTTTGCACAAGTACTAGTGCCAGAAAACTAACGGTCTCTTACCCATCAGACAAAGGTCAGAAATCGGACCAAGGTAGTGCAGCTGCGGCTAACTAATGGTGCAGCTGCTGCCGCAGCTGGTGCTGCTAGCTCTGGCCGTGGGTCTGCTGCTGCAGCTGTAGCTGTTGTAGCTGCGGGTAGTAACAATTCTGATACTGAAAAGCCCGTCACTACGGGACTGTAGGTAATTAAAGACGTTGACAGTGGTGGTGGTGGTGATGGCGGAACTGAAATGCTACTACCATTGATTCTTAATCTACAAGACTATAAATATGAAGGAATAAAATGATGATTTCATCATACTATTTTTTTTTTAAATTGTTGTACTGTGTGCTAATGAGTTTTGTTTCATCAATTAAATGAATGAACTATTATATTGCAAATTATTTGCGTTATTCCAATGTTTTGTTGCATGTATCTTTGTTTGCTAGCTTTTTTTTTACGTATACTTTGCTAACAATGAATAACACTAAGGAACTACTCTAGACCTCTAATAATGTTACATGCGAGGTCCCCCGATTAAAGAATAGGAAAGAGATATTTAATATAAACCAAAGAGTTACTCTACACATTGCCTTTGAGTTGGGACCTCCTCAGACTTATAAATTGGATCCCTATCCTTCATCGCAAATCCTCATTGAATACGGATACTTTTTAGCACTTCAAAAAGACCATTCACAAGCTGCAAGTGTGGGTGGGGGTTGTTGTGAGAGGTCTTATTAGAAAGACGGTCACGAGAAAGATTTAAAGCTCCTTCATATGGAAACGGTCCGGCCCGTTAAGTTAAATTAACACATGGACAGATAATGGCGTTACGAATAATCTTATCTAAGGCTCAAAGCCTTACAAAGGGCTATATTACTGATACTAGTATTGAATCTGCTAGAATCACATAAAATATAAAATGCTAATGGTATTGCATTTTCAGTTCCATCAGATTGAACATTTGCATAAGTAATGATAAATTAGCAGCTATAAAACCAGCATTAGCACCAAATTCAGTTGTTGTACCATGACTAGCAGTCGAGTCGTTTCAAGGTGCACCATTTTCCAATGTTATGGTGCAACATCAGCGCTGGTGGTTACAACATTACCAGATGCTACGATAGCACCAGCACTGGCGGTTCCACTGTTAACAGATGCTGCAGCAGCATCGGCACTGGCAGTTCCACCATTAACAGATGTTGCAGCAGCACCTGCATTGCCGGCTGCATAATTAACACTTGCGACTGCAGTATCTGCACTAGCAGTTGCACCATTCTGAGATACAACAGCATCAGCACTGACAGTCGGAACATTCCGAGATACAGCAACATCAGCACTGGCAGTCGCTACATTTCCAAATGATACTGAAAAATCCGCACTGGTAGTTGATGCTACAGAAATACCAAGACTAGCAGTTGCATCAATTCCAGAAGTCATGACAGTACCGGGTATTGCACCTTTTCCTGATACTACGACTGCACCAGCACCGACAGATGTCACATCTATAGATTCTACAACAACAACACGATCATGTACCTCTGGTTCAAAAACCTCAGTGCTAACACCAACATCAAACACTATTTTCTCATCTTCGATTAAAGTGGTGTAGGTCGCTACTTTCCTAGCATCAGTAATTGCGCAAACTATTAGTACACTAACTACAAAACCAAGCAAGAACTTGTTACTAATACAAGTCATTTTTCGTAGTTAGTTAAGATTTTGTTTGATTTGATTTGCGAATGAGACCTGGAAATTTATATAGTGATAGTTTGAATTACGGTTCGACTAGGATAGTTCAGAATGGTATGAATGCAGGTTAATGCAAGTTCGTACAAGAATTAGACACCAACTAGTCTTTCATTTGCAAAATACTTCCTACTTACCCACCAACTGGTCTTAGAAGTAGTTAGTGTTAATTTGTTAAGATCAATCGCCAGATTTCTTTGAACTTCGGACCAAATAATAATCGGAATACTTAACTGCACATTTTTACAGTACGATACTACTCCGTATAAAACAACATTACACACGACTTTCTGAATAAACTTTAATGACTTTAGTTTGTAATATAATCATACAGTAAGACTCTCCCAGCTTAGTGTATTAATATTGATATTGATATTGATATTGATATTTTAGCGGACCCAATTTTCCATCCTGGAAACTTTTACGCTATTTAATACGGAGTATTATACTATAAGAGCTGTCCGGCTGTGGCTGTCCCTATCATTTGGTCACCTTAGATTCAAATACTCCTTACGAGAAATTAAAAAAATGGTACACAAATACATAAGACGGAGGGCATTATCTTCTTTTTTTTTTGGTACAACAAAAAACGTAAGAACCTCTGTAATTATATGGTAGAGACTTGTATTGCAAATGTCTGAGCTAGGTTGCACCAAAATGGACACACGACACGGACATGTGACACAGGATCGCATAAGATTTGGGACACGGGACACATTACTTAAATTTAATAAAATATACTTTATACCTTTTTCATTTCTCACCCAAACTGATCTTCTAATCACACTATTCACCTTAAATATCATTCACCGTCAATAAGCCATTTTTCCATGGTAAAACAATACACTATTCACCTTAAATTCAACTTGTTTTCGTTTGAAAGTGCCTATAATGTATCCAAATACCATGGACCCGTCCAAGACGTGTCCAAATACCACGGACACGTGTCAGACACGTCCTCAAATAAATGAAGAAAGGTAGACACGGTCTCAAATATAGGTGTCCGACACGTTTAGGCGCGTGTCCCACGAGTGTCGTGTCTGACACGGGTGTCAAACATGGGACGGACGGTTAAGAAGCGTGTATGTGCTACCTAGGGGTGGCAATCGGGTCAGTCGGGTCGGGTTTGGGTCGGGTCATATCGGGTTTGGGTCATATCGGGTCAGACAACCCTTTCGGGTCAGGTCGGGTCGGGTTCGGGTCATTTTCGGGTCAAATGATACATCGGGTCAAATGATACATCGGGTCGGGTCGGGTTTGGGTCGGGTCGTAATCGGGTCCGGTTATTTTTTCGCAATATTTCAATATTTTTCCATTAAATCGAGTTTTAAATTATTATTTGGTTTAATTAATTCATTATTAAGTCAAACATATCAATTTAAACAATAAATCACTTTCATTTTGATCATTATTAAGGTTAATAATTGTCAGGGCGTCAATTTAATCGGGTCAATATCGGGTCGGGTCAATGTCGGGTCGGGTCTGGGTCGGGTCCGGGTCACTGATTTTCGGGTCGTCAACGGGTTACGGGTCGTCATCGGGTCGGGTCGGGTCGGTTTCAGGTTGCAGTATTCTCGGGTTGGTTTTGCTCGGGTTTCGGGTCGGGTCACTCGGGTCGGGTCAGACTTGCCAGCTCTAGTGCTACCTAGTGTCTAAGTGTGTCATTCCAATATTCAAATCCCCACGTAATTCTCATTGAAGAAGGGAATATCCATCTTCAATGAAGACGGGTCAGGTTGCCTTTCTGCCTTTCACAAAGAGATAAGTGGGACGCAACCCGGCCCGTCTTCATTAAAGACGGTTATACACTTCTTCATACTTGCGGAAATAAATTATGCTAAGACAGGTTAAATTAAAATGTCCACCATAGTCCATAGACGTAAGTCGAATATCTTGTTTAGTCAACTTCAACTAAAATTTACTCCACAAGTCATAATCAATCATTCAATCATCTAGATGGGTCAACTTAACTGAAATTTTAACATCACCATTGAAATTTTTACGCGGTCTTTCACAAATGAATGTAAGCCTTCTTAATTTGACTCACATTTTCGTTCAATTCCACGTGAATAAACTTAAAACCCAACTAATATTAAACAAAAAAATTAACTATAATTTGTAAATGGTCAAACCTCTATATGTTATATAAGACATGAGTTCTTACACAAAGGCGATCAGAATGTTCATAATCTGGAGTAGTTAACAAAGATATTGAAAGGGAAAAACCGAGGGAGGGAGACGAGCAACATGGCATCGTTGTTTAATTTTTTTAGCTGTTTCTCGGAACCACAAAGGTCGAACAACAAGTATGTCTGCAATGGTGATATTTGTACTTTGAGGGACAGAACAGTTTCCGGAAAAAGGGAAAAGGTTGGTCTTTTATCCTCGTTATCTCGTCTCTCGTGGCGCAAAGGTTAAGGTCGGTCGACCTTGTGTTAGGTCATTGGGGTTCATCTAGCAATCCTAGGATCACATCTTCAATAGGGGATGAATTGGTTGAAATCCCTGGATTGAATATCCTTCGATGAGTGGATTTAATAACAATTTGTATGTAGTTGAAATAATAGTACTACCTTCATCCCAGATTTATTGTCCTTTACGGAGTGTATATGACTTGCAGCAATTTTAAGGTACGACAGTTATACCGTGTAATTTCACAAAAAATGACCATATTGTAATAAATAGTGACCATTTTCTATCAAAAGTTAAAAGTGATCCCTAAAATGGTCACTATTTCTCATAAATGGTCACTTTTGTGTCATCGCACATTCGCAAGGAACGACCATCATAGAGTAGAATTTGCGATATGACTTTGATTGCCAACGATGTCAACTCTGACTCTTATTTTCTCTAAATATCTATTAGATGCACAGAATAAAATTTATCATGTTCATTGTAGGATTCATTAAAACAACTCTATTGTGTTATCATTTTTACAAAGTTGCAACTATTGTATATAGCGAGAAAATATCGGTCAAAGTTGACATCGATAGGTCACTGAAATCAAGTGAAAACAATATACTGTAAATGGGATGGACTGTAGAATACCATTTATTGCCATCTGGTAGAAAATTCAAGAATTTATAACTTGAGCCGGTGTCTCCAAATTTCGATCCAAAAGTTGCTTCAACTGCTTTTTGAAACATTTTTCCGAGCTCTGATTATGACTAACTAATTGAAGTTTAGAGCAGAGCACAAGGACCTCGAATGGACGTAATTGCAGAAAAGCTTCTGGATCTCGTTCATCGTCCTGTTTACATAGATCCTTAAATGTAATAATTCCAATTACCAGTTAACATATAAAAATTTCGCAAAGACAGAAAAAAAAATATTGAATTTTGCAAGGTGGGGAGCGCAAGCCAGAAATACTACTGAGCTTCAAGTACTATGAAGTACGATGCACGAAGGTGCTTCTGTCAATTCCGTAGTTGATATCAAACTGAACCTTCACATTTTGGCATATACATGCAGCAATAGCCAAAAACAATTACAATAAAATGATAATTGCCTTGCCCATTATGAGGAGAAAATAAAACAGAAACGAGTCTCGGAGACTCTTAATAGAAATAGTCCTGGACATTGCACCAATCTAGTGATTGATACTTCACAATATAAGAAGCGTACAAATTTTTGTAAGTCATTTAATGTACTTCATATTATAAGGCCAACGAAGAGCAAATCGTCATATAACAAGGACAATTTCTCCTCAGCTCTCGCCTAAGGCGTGTTACAGGGTAGAGGGTGGCCTGACGTAAAAAGCTCTACTCCTACGTTAGAAAAACACGGAAATTGGGTCAAGAATTATATCACCCAACTCCTGCTCAACAATGAGAACGGCTCAGCCAATATCATAAGGCCATATTTTTTCAATCATGTTCAAAAGCCAAAAAAAAAAAGCAAGTCTCTGATTCCATTAAAAAAGATAACATTTTCTACTATATTAAAGAAAAAGAATTCCTTGGTATCTGGGCATTGCTAAATAGATTGACAAGTTAAGACAAAACGCGACGTTTAATGAGGCAACTGTCTATCTACCAACAACCAACCTTTTCAGTTGTAACAATGATAGGTCTGGAACCAAATCTGTTCTGCAACTCTTCGAGTCTCTTTTTCATCTCATGGATATCCTGAATTAGTTGAAGTTTTAGATGTAACGTCACAATTGTCAAAAAAACCGAATGCACAAACAAGATAAATTCCACCACTGTCAGAGCCAAGGGATGACAAGATAATTTAGCTACTCACAGACATCCAGGCATCAGTACAACTCTTTATCAAGTTCAGATAAGCACTACAGAGAAGATGACGAAAAAAGATATGCACCTTATTTTGAAACTGGTGATGATCACTGAAATGGAGCTGATCAACATGCAATGGTCCTAGCTGCAGATGAGACAGTAGAAACAATATACGACTGATAAATACAAGAGAAAAAATAAAAATAAAAATACATAATACTAAAGATACAAAAATGTGAATGAATTTGAAGTAGAATATCAGAAATCTAACTACCTTCTGAACACACTTCATGAAAGCACTTGGGGAACCAATAGCAGAGACGCAGAGAAGGACACTGTGTTCGACAACTGACAGAGGTAATTTCGTACGATTATCATGAACGGCAAGGAAGTGGGATGGTAACATTCTACTGAAGAAAACAGAAAGTCCTTTCTTTATCTCCTGAATCCTTCGTTTGAGATTATCGAGAATTTCTTCAGAAACCTACAAATTGACATTGCAAACTTGTTCAATACTTCAGCTTGAATATAATGCACCATAGACAACTTACATGCCGACTACTGTAAATCGACAACATACCAGATCTGCATGATGGATCACTACAATATCTGCTCGACGAAGAGCTGACAATGGTTGCCTCAGAGGTCCGAGGGGAACTAACCGGTTATTTCCCCAAGGTGTCAAGCCATTGACCATCACAATGTCCAAATCACGTGCCAAGCTTAGGTGCTGTCTGTCACATAAACACTCTGTTAGACACTTAGGCGACAAATCTAAGGCAGGTGATATGTTTAGGATGGACGAAGTAATCTATACCGTAATTGTCTTTTGTGAGATGCTACAATTAAGGGCTCGCTTGGAATGGAGCTAATTATTACGGGAATAATAGAGCTTAAATGAACTAAAAAATGGAGGAGAGTGATGGGGGTTGGAGATAGAAATGAGGGATTATAGTGTAATAATCCCTCCGTTAAGCGAGTAAAAGTTCCCTACCTCCCCCCTAAGTAATGCATTACCTCCATATGGAAGTAATAATTTCTCCCTCACCTTCTCTCTTCACCCTCCACAACCACCACAAACAACAATTTTCTCCCATTTCTTCTTGTTTTAGCTTCTATTACTCCTGTAATAATTACCTTCATTCCAAGCGAGCCCAAAATCACAGTTGACTTTTTCCCTCACAGACAAATATGTGACCATTTTTTACGATAAATTGTAAATAACTCCTAATAAAATGTTACCATCAATATTTTGTTAAAAAGTGACGGCTTTGGTTATACACAGTAAAATTTTATCATTAAAATGATCACTTTTTATTATAAAATGTTCAAGGACATTTTCTCGTTTTATGTTGAGACCGTCTCAAGGTAGACCTACTCTAGAAGGCAAATTTGGAGGAACTACGAAGAGAAAAATCCCATCGTCAAGACGTGCATATCAGACGCTCGCATATGAATTTCTCTACATATATGTGCAATAATAATACTCAAAAGATGATCGAAAAGATAACTACCTGCATTCCATCATCTAGGATAATAGCGGAAATTTTATCTGAAGTAATTTCAACTTTCTTTTCAGATAAAAGATTCTCCAGAGAGCCACTGGTGCGTGAATCTGTATACCTATATCTCTCAAGAAACCAAGAAGCAGTCATAGCCCTATTTGCACCAACACCAACCTTTACAAATGTTCCCAAAAGATGCCTTTCAAGCATTCTCACTTCATCCCCTCCAGCATAGCCCTGTGCAAACACAGATCGACTAAATTAACTAATAAGGTTGCGCACATTTCAACCTTCCACACACTTTCTATATAAATCAACATTACCCCAGTGCCTCAAAGACTACCCATCTACGGTCGATGACAAGGTAAGGTTAAAAATTGCCAACCAACTGCTATTCCACTAGGAAGTAAACACTTTATCTTCAATCTCCAAAGTAAAAAAAGATCATATATTTGGTCCATTAAAAAAAAGGAAACATAAAAATCACACACATCCCATTTGCATATCAAGCAAAAAATACAAAATGCAAACTTTAAAATTTCCAGTGAATTAAAGGCTTGTTATTCTTTGATTCTGGATTATGATTGAATAAAGCAAAATGGCTCACAAAACTAATTATGATTCTTTCTATAGTAAAGTAACACTAATTCAATGCAACTCTCAACGCAATTTTAATCTTGGGTCATTCTAAAACCGCCTCTTTGTGTTGCTAGCACAAGGGTATTTACGGGAGCTATTGAGGCACTGAGGCACTGGGATAATGTTGTTGTTATTGTCGTCGTAATGGAAAACAAGAGAAAGACATAAAGAGAATACCCTGGAAAGAATAAGGGGACAAATGCCAGAATGAGAAAACCATAGAGAAAGAAATTCAACCATGGGAGTCTTCCCATTTCCTCCCCATGTCAAATTTCCAACACTAATTACTGGAACTGGCAACCTTTAAACACAAAACCCAATTAAATTCTTTAATATTTACATAAATCTACAAACTTTATTAAATACCCATTATTTTTACTGTAAAAAAAAGCAGAAAATACTGAAATATAAGCAAATACTGAGTAAATATGTATATACCTGTGTTGGTGAAAAATACCAAGTGAATAAAGATGATGGCGGATACAAAGAGAAAGAGAGTAGAAAGAAGAAGATAGGGAAAGGAGAGGGATAAGAGAACGATGAAGTAAAGAGAGTTTGGAGAAATCATGGGAATAAGCTATCTCACACACTATTTTCTTCATTTTTTCCATGATTTTGATGTTTTTCAATGTGAATAGAATTTGTGCAAATGTTTAATTTTGTTAAGGGGAGAAAAAGAATTCTAGAAGTGGCTAAAACTATTAAAGTAGACCGGGCAAAAAATAGAGTCGTGTCAAGTTCGGGTTTGTGTTCCGTGATAGGGTCACGAACTCTTCAAACCAAATCAGACCCAATTAAATCTTGTGTCGTGTTTGTGTCGTCTCACTAACATAAATGGGTCATCACGTCAACTCTAACATGTTAATTTTGTATCATGCTTTGATGTAGTGTCATTGTTTGTCGGCTCTATATGGAAGGTTGCCCTGAACGATTGAGCATGTCATTTACGGCGGTACTTGGGTCGTGACTCGCGAGTCGGATAGCACGATTCATCATCTAAGCACGAGAATTGGGCAGGCTGGGCACGAGTATTTTTTCATGGGCGAAAAATATACTCGTAAGGTATAATGGTATTGTTTATGGAACGTCGTTTTTTTTTTTTGGCAGCAGTAAAGCGGTCATTTTTTTGGCACCTAGCTAGATTGTGGGCTAGCTTATTAAGGGTACGAGAAATAAAATTAAAACTAATACTCCGTACAATGGAAAGAAGGTAAAAGAACGTATTCCTGGTTAAATGATGGCTAGTGACCACTCCAGCAATTTGTTGAAGGAACAGTAGGCAATTCGATGCTATATTAAAAGGCAGGCAATTATTCTGCAACGCCCATGAGAGCAGCTCTCTAATCCCAAGCACTTCAGCTTGCATTGGTGACTCAGCGCATACAAATATACAATGGGTCGATTAGGATTAAGATTGGTCAGGTTAACCGAGCCCCCTTGTCTTGCTTCAACAAAGTATACTTCTACCACTCACTTAACGAGGATCATTTCGTATAAGAATCGAACGTGTCTCGACTCGTTTGTTATGTGAGTCAAGACATGTTAAACTAATTAGGTCGTGTCAGATTCCTATTTCTACCAGCTAAATACACAGCAGCCCCTCGACCTAAACATGTCATCTATTCAAACATGAACACGAGTAATTTATTTTTCACTTAATCATCAAGTTTACTCCCTTCATTTATACAAGCAGGGTCTTGCGGTTCAAGGCTTAATACTGAACTGAACAAGTCAAATGTGACGACGGTAAACTTGTAAACAGCCCACCATGCAGAAGAATTCTCATCGTTGCCAAACAAACAAACAAGGGATCCTGTAAGCGTAATGTAGGCGTATGCACCGAGACAAATAGGAGCAAGTTATGAATCTCATAAGCACGAGGTAATAAATAGCTCGCTCAGGAAAGGAAATCAAACAATAATAGTTTTGAGTTTGATCATAGACTTCGAATAACATGAGAGCTTTAAGAGAGATTAGTCAGAGGACTGGCGGCACTGTGGTACAAGCCACTGGCTTAATTGAAGATTAGCGGAAACTATTTACACATTTGACCGATTCGTGAGCTTAATTACATGAATTCCATCCCCAACTGCAAGCTTAAAGGGATCCAAAGGTGTTCTCGCCACTATATGTCATGTAGAGGAAACCATCTTCGTCTTTGTGCTCCTCATAAATAGCAGACATCATAGCAGCTGAAAGATAAAGGCATATCGTTATCAATCCATGAGCAAAGATGAGAGGGGTTATCATTATTCATTATTCATTATTAACTACTTTTCTCCTCTGTCCCATTTTAGATTGACTCAGAATGGTTGATCACTTTCTAGACATTAGCTAACAATACCCCAGAAACAAACTGGAAGAGGGCAATGAGAGGACGACGTTCAAGTATGAATATACACTCACATTCTTGAAAATGAATAAAACAGAAGAAAAAAAAAATCAATCTTTTTGGGTTTGTGCAGAGTATAACAGTGTACGTTATTAGCTCACACCTATGTTACTCCGACACTTCTCTCTAGTCGCGTGTCCGATACTTGGGAGTGTCTGGCACGACATGACACTTATTCATTTTATTTTAGACCAAAATATTGAAAACTTCGCGGGAAATAACCGTATCCACACTCCGACACTGTGACGTGTACAGCACTTACAGTCGAGTAAGAGTAAGATAGGCTCTCACCTGTTGGTGGCAGAATGTTCTTCACAAAGATGAATATAGCCTTCTCAGCAGTCAGATTTATCCTCTTGCGAACCACATAGACAAACTGCCCGATAGTTAAATCAGCTGGAACAAGATACCTTCAAGCACAACAATGTGTAGAATGAGAATAAAGGACATATTTAAATCCCAAGACAAATATGATAGTACATATGAGTGATATGACACATCGGCTTCTTCCAAACCATGAGATCAAACAACGTCAAATATGCATGTCTGCGCAAAGACTTCCTTCCAATTTTAACAGAGGCCAAATAAATAAAATTTTGCAGCTTTCAAAGCTCCCTGGACATAAAAATAAAAATAGGGCCAGGCTCAAGGGATAGAAAAATTGTGTGATCAATTGCTCTCCTAGCCTAGACACCGGAGTTTCTTTTCTCAATTTTAAGCCATTCAAGAATATTTAGGATAGAAGTTGGTCAACTTCTGAGTAAATACAAAAGGGGAATCACAGTATCCTAAAATTAAGAGAATAAAATTTTCAGTGATGCAATGTTGTGGATGCAAATTACTTCGTAATTTCCTAGAAGCAGAGAACTGTAGTGTTATAGAAGCTTAAAGTAAGTGTGGAATACTTGAACACAGTTGAAGAATATTATCTTCGTAATACATTCATGCTGTGAAAGTATCTGGTTGAAGGAAAGGCATTAACTTAGAAATAAATGGACACTACCATCACAAAGAGATACTTCTATTACTCACTTCTTTTTGTCAATATCAGGGATGTCGCTTTTTTCAGCCTTCTCAACGATAACCTAGACACGCAAATCAAAGAACTATAAGCAACGTATACAAGTTCTAAGAAAATTGCTGAACTAAAGACCAAAAGTCAAGGCATATAAGGGATACTATCATACAGGGATTCTGTCTGGGTACTTCTCCCTTATGCGAGCAGCTTCAGCCTGCCTGCGTTCTGTCGTGTAGCATAGTTCAACAGGTTAGTTGTGTTATTGTGCATAAGAATAAACAACCTTACTCCGGAGCCTCAAGGAGTTCCCACAAATAGCTATGTAGAAGACTAGAAGGATCCAATGTACGTATCCCTACCCATGTGATAGTAACATAAAGAAACTCCAGATGGCCCATGATGAAATTGCAATAAACAAATGAAAATAAAGGTGACGACTTTTCACAACGATAATTGAATCAAATTATCCATCTTACTAGCAAGCATCTCTATAAATATACAACTACCACAAAGATTAAGCAGAACATGATGTTGTCAATCAGGATATCATCTAAGAATGAATCAAGTACTCCTTTTTTTTTTGTAAACCGGGTAAACAACAGTGATTAATCCCTTCGTTACGACCCTAAGAACTTTAGAGAAGCATACATGATAAGCAAAGTAATACGCAAATCGATGATTAAAATTCAAGAAACTAGTTCCAGAAACCCCGCAATAAAATACCTCAAATCAATCACACTACTAAGTCAAAAACACCAATCTAAGAATTACCAGCAATACTTTCACCAATACTTGTATAAAGCTGTAAACCCATTTCATTAATGAACCAAAATACCCCTAAAGTAACCACTTTTAATTACTACAGCAATTGTATCTCGAGTATTATCGTCTTTTATTGATGGTTTAACATAAACTTTTCTCGCAATTGCAATGCTAATCGCAACTCAAAAGCATCATATATTGCTTAATTCCTTATCAATACGCCACATTCGATGCGCGATACACTAATACACATAAATAAATACAGAATTAGAATCAAAAGGTCAACGAATTCTTCAATACAAACATCAATCAGATCATAACACACAACAATCACACAGTTACAAGTTCTCCAATAAAAATTCATGACAAATAAACTACAGTAAAATAAATTTAAAAAAAAAAGTCTTTAGAAATTACCTAAAGGATGTTGAACCTTGAAGGAACTCTTAGCCATAATCAAAATTCAGAAACTAATCAAACTACAAGATCAATAGAAATTAACAAAATTAGGGTTTTCAAAAATTAATCAAATTACAAGCTCAATCGCAATTCACAAAATTAAGGTTTCAAAAATTAGTCAAACTACAAGATCACCTGCAAAACACGAGATTAAAGCTTTGGAAATTCAGAAATTAGGGTCTTAAAATCTACAATTTGAATCGAAATTGACAAGATTAGGGTTTCAACGATGAATAAATAAAGAAGCAGATAATAAAAAATAAAAAGTGAGAATTAAAAAAAAGGAAACTTACGAGATGAAGAAAGAGAAAAAGGGATTGATTGTGAGAAAGAAAGAGGGTTTGCTTGCACAAGATGATCTTGTTATTTATTTAATAAAGAGGGAGTTGGGATAAAGAGTGGACACCTACTATTACTAATAATACTTAATTAAATAAATAAATAATTACTTTTTTTAAGAATATTTTTGGTTTTATACTCCCTAGTTTGTTTGGAAGTTTCTTAGATATTGTGTCAACTATCAAATTATAGATTTTTTAAGATTTTAAGAATTATTAATTTACAAATTTTTATTGAAGACGGGTATTATTTGTCACAAGCTGAATACGGATAGTGCATCTCTCGTAGTATGCAAGTGGGAAGGGCAAATGGATCCCCTCACTTCTCTCTCACCTACATTTGTTAGAGGGCACTATCTGTTTTCAACTTGTGACGGATAGTGTTCGTCTTCAATGAGACAAGTTGTTATTAATTAAAGCTAATATAAAAGGAAATAAATGGAATAAGAATAATAGATAAGATATTGATAGTGATATATTGATTAGGTAAGCAAACGGTCAATAAATTAGGATTTATTTGATTATCTTATTATAACGATTAGCTTACGTAAAATGTAGAACTCGAGTAAACCTTGTAAGCTAGTTCTAAGGAAGTGAGAATATCATTTCAGTAATCCAATTTCTAAACTCGGAAGACAATCGGGCAAAAGTGATTGATCTAGTTAAGAGCGTCCAAGAAGACACTCGAAACTGTCAAGCTACGAGATTCATAAGACTATATTTATCCACATACTCGATATGAGTCTTAGCAACAGTAAAATATTATTATTTTATCTTTAAGACTTAACTCAGACTCTTTTATTTCTTCTACATTATACCTCAGACGCATTAAAAGTTTCAACAATAATATGTAGGACCCGTTTAATCCATTTTGTACACATACAAACACTATTCACGGGTCTTAAGTTGAATCTTGGAAATCCAAGCCTCAACTCAAGACAAGTTTGAAGCTCATACACTTTATCCATGAAACATTGCAAGTCTGACGCTCAAACTTTTGCTAAGACTTATGCTCAGACATGGATAAACACGGCCTAAGTTGAAGCCTAGCTCAACCAAAAGAAAAGGGTAAGCCATTATCTTGGGGGTGCCTGAAAAATAGTCGGGGAGTGGTGATCCGCTAAGACCAGGCTACCCTTTATGGTAAATCTGGCCACATGCGCCATAGATTAATAATAGTTTTGGGTTAGAAAGGCGGGAAATTTACTTGGAGTTAAATCACATAACTAGATTTGGTAGATGATATTCCATGTTTCGGTTACTTCTTTACATTTTTCTATTAGTCTTAAACCCGTGCAAATTGCACGGGTATGCTGTTTTAATTATTTTAATTATAAAAAGTTAGAAAATAATCATGATTAATTTTTGTATCAAATCATGGTTATGACATTATATTGCACAAACTTATAACGGTTTTTCTAACGTGTGCCTTAATGGCACACATTAATAAGCGATTGAAATTTAAGAATACAATTGACAGACATGATTCCGCCGTGTCCGCACCACACTCATTATACAAAACTAATATTCATATTTTCGAAATGCGACAATACCAAATGATTACCAACATGTTTGAATATCATTGAAGAATTTGATGTTATCAAACAAATTGACAATTTGCTACTTCCATCCCAAAAATAAACAAATAATAGCTCGTAGTAAAAAAAAGAAAAAAAAGAGAGAACCCACGCCTGGTTCATAAACGCTACCACCCCAAACTAATATTAAGACATATTATTTTAACAAAGGGATTCGTTAGTTAATCCTATGGAAGACGGTATTGCAATAACGTAATTGTAAAACAAATGTTAATACAATCCTATTAGAAATAAAAAATGATTACTATGGAACCCGTTTTAAGAGAACTTTGTGTAATGCCGCCTTAGTGCCTTACTCCATGTATTTGTGTAAGCCATGGATCGGAAATATTCCAATGAACTATAAAAAATCTTGTTTTTCCTACTCAAGTGAATTATTAATTGACCCATTATAATCATACAACGAATATATATTTTGCCGTCTTAAGTGAGATAAACTCAAGCTTTCTATTGTAAATAAGCCGTACCCCAAATTATTTTATTGATTGTTGTATAATAGCCCATAATTATTGACGGACATGGCCCATAATGCCATAACACACAATTTATACAATGCTTAACACCCTAACCTTAAGCCTTGCTCCATCATTTCTATTGATTCTCATCTTTGACTGTGTCAGTTTCTCACCTCTCGGCAATCTCCCATTTCTATTTCTCATTTCTATTTAATTTGTTGATGTGCTCCTCTTATTATATTACTTTTTTTTTTAACATTATGCTCTTAAAATTGTTGCTAGTCATAATCATATTAATATTACAGTCGTCTTTTCACTATTTTTTCATTATTACGTACTAAGATTTGTTACAAATTGTTTTGATGTTCATACGAGTATATGCAACATTTAATCTTTTAAGCCTAATTTTTTATTTCGCTGAAGGCTCTATTTTCATAGAAAAAATTGAACATTTCATCCGTATCTGAAATAATCACAAGTTTCTCCATTAATTTTATTGTTCACACATTATTGGATGTTATAAATAATATACTGAGTTCTTTTAGCAATAAAAATAGTCAAAGAAGTTATGTGGGCACTATTATGATATTGTATTGCGTCTTTGTTCCATCATAATAAGCAAACTACGTAACAATTAGTCAAATATTTATGTCACGAATAACAAAATGAAATTTTTTTATGTTAGGTTTTCCTTTAGTTGCTGCTCTATTGTATTGAATGTTATTTGTGTTTTTTAGAGTTTGATTTATACTCTGAATATCAAACTTATAAATTGGAATTTTTTATTTAATGACTATGTTAATTTTTATTTTATTTTCAATTTAATAATGAAAGATATTTACTAATGATATTGTTCAATCATCATTAATCAGTTCAATGATAATTAATCAGATAGATTGATGTATATGAAGTATAAAATATGAGCAGTGAACATGTTGCAGTTATTTTGTACTAATTTCATTCGAAAATAATTGAGATATCATATAAAATTGTTTAATTAATTCCCAAGTGAGAAGTGGTCCCATAAAAATTCTACTTTAAAGGAGGGTTTGCCACATCATGTTTGTGGTTGTTCCTTTCATAAATAAGGATAAGGATTAGAATCTCGGTAAGTCACTTAATAAATCATATCCGTTCATATTCTAAGTATGTAGAAGTTGTTAGGAGTTTTTAAGAACTTACTAGTTGTTGTATCACGCGCTTCGCGCGCGATACCCCAAGATATTGTCAATTATGAATTGTTGTTTGCCTAGCAATTCATTTTAGCTTGATCAGATTTAGTAACGAGAAAATTAGTCTAAAGCTAGTAATTATTAGATGACACTATAAGCAGTTTGAAATTAGTACAACATCTAACTTTATTAGGAAAAAAGAAACACAGTTGATGACGAGCAAGCACCTAATAAACAAGCAGTTCAGTTTTAGCATGGGTTGTAACCCCTTAATCTCATGAGAAAACAAAAGGCGTCACAACAAATTAATAAATTCAATAAATGAGAATAATATTTACATTCGCCAACAACATTTCAAATATAATCTTGTTATCAAACATGTACAGAAATAACAAATGCCTTTTGCATTTTGTGTTTCTACTTATAGGACTTCTTAATCCGCCGACCATTTGTGCACGTGGATTAGTCGTCAAACACAGCTCCTATGAATATGAAAAGATATAGAAAATCGAAAAATTAGTTTGTGCAAAGTTAAAGTAAATTATCAAATTCTTTAAAATCGGCAAAAAACCATCATAAGCAAAAGGAAAAATTCAAAATTACTCCTTTTTATATACAACTTTTTAAAACTTACTCCCTTTTAAAACAAAATTTCAAAATTACTCCCTTATAAGCGACTTCCGATCAAAAATTGCTACCAAGACCCAATTTAAGTCATAAGTTGACCAATTTTCCGACAAAATTCAATTTTTTTTGTGATTACCTTCCCATTTTGCCCCTGTTTCTTTTGCCTTAATATTTCCCTCATCTCTCTTTCTGGTTTAACTTCTGTCTCTCTGCCTACCTTGTTTCTATCTCCTCTTTCTTCATCTCATCTTCTCTACCCCCATCAACTTACCAGCTATGTGTCTCAAATATGCAATATTTAAACTTTGATTCAAAATTCCACAAACTAAATAGGCACCCCCTCCAACATACTCAGTTCTACCTTTTCTCGACTCAAACTGCCGAGCATAAATATACGCAGGTTAACATTAAAGTTAGTATCAATTCCTACAAATCAAATGACAGTGTAGGTCAAGAAAGGGTAAATGTTCAACACTAATCAACACATCATTTTGCCTCAAATCATTCAATCAAATAGGGACTGAGAAACTAATAAATCACATAAATTAGGGTTTGATCAACTTGAGGATCTGCATTAAACTAATAATCAAATAAATAACAACAAATTAAGTTCATAAATAAAAAACCCCTAAATTACATAAATTAGGTTTTAGTAAACTGTACGAATAGCATTAAACTAATATAAATCAAAACATAATAAACAACTAACAAATTAGAATAGAATAACTTGCCTAGCAATGATCAAATGGGAGTTGAAGTCGTTGGATTTAGGTTAATTGAATTTAACGCAGTAATTTGTTCATAATATTCGAGAATGAGTAAATAGTAAATTAGGGCAAACAAGGTAGAATAGAATAAATTACTAAAAAGGTATGTGTTATAAACAAGGGCAAATTCGTCAATTTTGTATAATTATGACTTAAGTTGGGTCTTGGTAGCAATTTTTGATCGGAAGTCGCTTATAAGGGAGTAATTTTGAATTTTTTTTTAAAAGGGAGTAAGTTTGAAAAAGTTGTATATAAAAGGGAGTAATTTTGAAATTTTCCTAAGCAAAATTAAAAGTCACGTGACCGCTTCAATTAGTCATGGATAAACAAAGATAGTTAATGCACATTATTGTCAAGGAACCAAGAGTTAGAATGTTTGATTACATTTCTTACTTTTTTTTATTGACCCAATGGAAATCAAAAACAAGAAACTGTGAAAATATAAACCAAAACACTAACCACACCTAATGCTACTAACAAAAGAGAGTCATCAAGGAATGCTCTGCAGCTAAGCAAGTCTGGGGATGCTCCGCGGTCAAGCAACTCCAACAAAGTCCTTCTCAATCACCCACAAACATTCTTAGAAACAAAGTTAGTGGTTTAAAATGAACTCCCTCCCTCTCTCCCTCTCTTCGTTTTTCATAAATCTATGTTCGCATAAATCATAGCTTTCCAGAGCTAAGGTAGAATTTTTCACCCTTCTTACAAGGTCTAGACAAACGGAATGTAAGAGTGTTGTTTGCAGAATCACTTTGCCATAGTGCATAATATGTGGGCAAAGCCTTGAAAAAACATGATAGCATTAAGGTATTCATGCCGACATCCACAAGAATGTTGACCGAGCATCTTATGAGAAGAGATGATCAGGCTCTACAAATAAGGAATTGAGCTTCAGTTGTATAACAAGGGACATGCAATTAGACAATTCACTAAATTAGTTCATTAACAAACTTAGGAGATATGTTTAGGACTCAAGGAGCGTAACTTTAACTTGAATGTACAACATGTATGGTGGTAAAATAAATTGTGGATCCGGATCTCCAAGGTGATCAACATTTCCAGAGTCAAAATTGAAAAGCAAACCTTAACAAATATTATGTAGTTTGCAAAAGATACGGAGTAACTTGTATCTTTTCATTTCCAATGGGGCCACAAACCCACCACTCGTTTGTTTAGGATTATGATAGAATAAGCAAAATGACCTATCAAATGGCTGCACATCTTAGTGTTGTAATTGAAATAGTCAATCGTTCTAATATTTCATTAAAGAGGGGAAAGACATGTGCAAATTCAGTTCATGACACCAGAAGTGAGGATCACTCATCGGTGAAACAAGGGACAAAGGACTAACTTGACGTGGTACTTTTAAGATTATAATATACCTTAAGAATTTGATGTCATTCAAAATGAGCAAAGAACTTCAAATGCATATGTAACGCATTTGTAATCACTATTTCTTATTTAAGACCGTCTTAACTTAAGATGACTCTCACCCCCGATTAAAATAGATGTGGAAATAATAGAGTTTGTGAGAGGTCTTAGGTTAAGACAACCTTAAACAAGGCCAACTGGTTTGTAAGAGTACAACCTGCCAAAAGGCTCCAATTCGCAAAATGTATTCCTTACACACCAAAACCTTGTTTGAATATGTAAGAAACAACAAAAGTATATGTAAGAAACAAACTAAATTCCCTTGGTTTACTCCTAGCTTGAATATCCTTTGGCTGTTAGTATCTTCAGAAAGTAATGTATAAGCGTAGAAATTTTACAAAAAATAGTAATAGCACACCCTTGAATGAAATGTTTGATTTATTTAATTAGTGATATGACTTATGACCTCCAAAGTCTTTCATTATTGGGTTAAGAATCTTCTGTGACACGTGGCTAAAGACACTAACACAATGATCTCTTCAGGCTTCAATGGTTAGTAGCTCAAACAACAGAAAACAAGTCATTGAACTGACAGCACACAAAATAAGCTATAGACGTTCAATCCAAAGTCTTTAGCATCTAATGTAGTCATATAACACGAATTCAAATAGAGAGTGATAATTAACATCAGAAATAATCCCCTACTGGTACAAATCATACACTATATATAATTCCACATTTAATGCTACATTTATACCTTACATAGTTAAAAGACAAACGTTTACATTTCAAAATTTCTGCAATGCATCGTCCAAAGCATAAAGGGAAAAGGACTTACCTAGAATTGAATATAATTGATTTAAGAAGGTAGATGAAGAAAAGATTTGCACTAAACACCAATAAATGTGAGCTCTTTCCTCCAAGATTTTAACCTGTACGATTACAAAATTTCAATACATTTTAGCAATCTCAACAGTCTATCCCTTACTTCAGAGACTAACGATTCATAAAAGGATAATCAAAAGAGGTCGACCTTCAAACGCGATGCAATGGTGCTATTGATGGGTTAAACCAAGCGACAGTCGAAGAGAGATTCAAGTTCTTCAACAATCATCTAAATCATGGCTAAAAAACGGGCCCACAACTTTAATAAGTAACCAGCGAAAATCATCCATAGACAATAAAACACCCCCCTGAAGCAAAACCAAATCAATCTCTGGGCTGCAATTATGTATATATTGACAGGCTGCAATTAGATGAACTTATATTTTACTTAAATAACAGAAACATTTGATCGACAATTATCTTTTTACCTCTTCATTAAGTTGTGTGGAGAATATGACGTTGGCAAGGTCATACAACCGGCTTACTTAAGATGCATTATCTTACAAAGATTATAGTTCGGCAATGAAGCTATATGCCTCTATATAATATTAATGAAGAAAAGAGGAAGTGAAAAGGAGATTTGCTTACTTTACATCACGACTGGGTGGGTGCCAAACAACTTTCTTTTCAACGCCCAAGGCCATCTCCAATCAAGAACTCTGTTGCTTCATCAAGCTAGCTCAACTCGACCTAAAAGTGAGATGACAATACTTTAGGTATATAACAGTATAAGATACTATTAAAGTACACAATACATAAAAGTATAGTACTACTCATATTAGAACAGAGGGAACAACTTGATAAAGTTGTGTCAGAAATGACCAAGACTTTTCCTTTCTGTTATCCGCCAAAATATCAAGAAGCCACATAAATTCCATATACAAGAAACTTGTTTCTATGAGCTAAACTTCAAGAAATATGTGCAGATTCACTTGGTAGAAAAAACAGTGTAATGAATTCCTCCTTCCATCTATTATTGTCTTCCAACTTTACTGGGTACTGTCGTTATTCTATCTTAATATGCTACAACTTAATCAAAAAGCTAAAGCAAAATAAGGGTTAGAAAATTTTAATATGCTACAACATAACCAAAAGAGCACCGAAAGTGTGTAATTACATCATACCTCTCTTACAATCGTAACCTGAGAAGTCAGTACACAAGCCGTAGTCCAAATCAGCATAGGCCTCAACTCAACAATTTTCGAAATTCCTGACTGATACAGATTCTCAAACTGCCAAATCAAAATTAGGGTTAGAAAATTCAATTACTTGATACAAAATGATTTACCACTACGAACTTCAAGGGAAAATGATGGATTACCATTACTAACTTCAAAGGAAATTGTGTCTTGCAAATGACAGTTTGAGAAATAAAAGTAAAGGCGAAAGGTTAATAAACCCTGGGTAGCAAGCAGATATAATAAATGGAGAGTAAAAGGAGTGGATGTGGGAAGAGATAGAGAAAGGAAAAAAAGGAATGGTTGTGATTTGTGAAGTAGAGCTTTCGACAGGAAAATGAAGGTAAGAGGCTGAGTGAAGTATGGAGTCGGGAATGAATAAAAAATGGTAAACAAATGATTGGGACGAAGGGGGTATCAATAAGCAATATACCAATTAATTTTGAGCAGGTGAATAGATTTGATACTCTGTGTTCAAATCTAGCTATTCCAACACATCATTAACCTGAATAAACCAAGTAATTTTGAGCAAGAACTCTTTGATAAGCCTAATACAAGTATTCCCTCCGTTTCAATCATTTGTTTACCTATAATATTTTTTTGCGAGTTATTTTATCAAAGATAAACAAATGATTGGGACGAAGGGAGTGTGAATAAGCAATAAAATACTGAGCAAGACTGGGCTTGGCTAAAAAGGGGGAAGCTTCAATTGCGTAGGTATGCTTCAGCTCACTGGCGTTTTAGAGGGAGGAAGCAGACGACTCAAAATAAGGTCCCTACCAAAGGCGGAAACATCATAAACTCCTGCTATTTACCCAATTCTTAGCCAACTTCCAGAGTTATAATCTATTCAAATCTTACTCAAAATTAGTACAAAACAGAAGAACATATTATGCCCTCCACATGTTGGATGAAATTTCTCAAGGAAGCTTGTACCATATATATTTCAACAAAGATAAAACAAGAATAGTGACCTATTTTTCCTCTCATTTGAACTTGAACAATCAAATTAATTACATAAAATTGATAAACATACACATGACAAAACGTCATAACCCAAATTAATAAGAAAAGCTCAAAACATTCACCTTAAAAGAGCCCGATTATTGGCGACGTGATCTAAACGGAGAAGCTATCAATGGTGGTTTGAGAAAGGAAATAAAAGGTGAATGTGAAGGAGATGATCAGGTAAGGGAGTGAGAGAGATGAGGGCAAAATGAGGGAAAAGTAAAATAAATGAGGGGAAAAGGGTTACTGAGTGAAGAACAAAACGCATAGGGTTCATTGGGCCTGTTTGACATGCAAAAAAGGTCGGTGCCCAATAAAGCCCATCATAGGTGTCCACTAAAGCCACCAGCCCACTCGCAAAACGCAACGCAATTAAGGACTATTGCTCAAAACGCTGCGCATCATACTGTTAATATGAACAGTACACACTCTAAGGCACTTTTATGTTAAGGTGGGTAGATTTAGCATAGCATATATCATTTGGTGGTTGTTGTTTGTTGTGTCAATGCTCGCTAAATTTATGAATCAAAAGTATTTTTTTTCATACGAGTATTATATTTTATATGTAAACTTAATTATATATATGAAGTTTTGAGAACTTCAAAAAATTGTACTCTACACTTCTTATCAAAAGTTGATTTCGAAAGATAAAAAATGGATTCCGCACTAGTTTTAATAAATAGTTTCCTCAAACTAAAATGACATTTGGAGAAAATAAAGAAGTCTAGATGAAATGTATCTATAAAGAGAAAAAAATATTTATTTGATACAGAGTATTATAATTTATGAAAATGTGATTTCTAAAAGACATTTCTTATTTATTGTTTCCTTTGTATTTACCTTCTATTATAACGCTCTTATAAAAAATATAATTAATTTTGTGTCAGGCGCATTCGATAAGTACAATAGTTCTTGGGAGTTAATTAATTTCTTATTGGACAAGGCTGAGTCCAATGTATGGACGCCGGTTTGATCATTATGTACCGTAAGATCACTCCGCAAGAGTATAGGTGGATATGTGTCTCATTGTAATCGCGGATATTGTAACCGCCAACTTCAGGCTGAGATTGTCGGGTTTGATTAACTAGTAAAACCACTTTTCCCAAAAAAAAAGAAAAAGAAACCGGGATCCATAGATAAATAGGCACATGGTAAATGTTCGAGCATACAAAATTGTAGATAAATCGTGGTGAAAGAACAAGATTCGAGAGGACACGAGTTTAGATACTTTGCAATAACAATACCTATCGAAAAATTTTAAAGACGACTAACACAAACAATAAAACCAAACAAGTGACACTATCGACACAATGTCGTACAAGATAAAACATAAAATTATTGATAAGTACTATGATCAAATGATCTATTAGCTAAAGGTAAGCACATAAACAATAAGTATCCCTTGTGACGGCTCACATTTCGTCACAAGTTGAATACATAGTAGATGTGACTAATCCAAGACAAAATATAATCAGACCCATTTTCTAAGCTATAACACTAGTTATGGTCATATTTGTCGTTAAAATGGCGACATTTGCATCGTCTTCAGCTTGTGAAGAAAAGCTTAAGTATTCTGATCATGTTCCACATCTTTGGGAAGGGGAGGATCAAAGATGCTAAAAGCCCTAAAAGCAGAAATAATAGCCAAAACAAAGAAGCAAAACATAGCCAAGAAATGAAGAAGTAAAGCAATCTTAAGCTTGTTGCAAAACATCCCATATGTAGTGCAAGCTTCACTCCATGAGACTTGGACATCACCTTTATATGCTAAGTACAACATTTCTGCTCCTGCTGCTCCTGATGTCACCATTAGGTATGCCATCACCTATAATATAGCAACAACATTATTCCATTTTTTAATTTAAGTAGGTCATTAATCGATCGAAAATAGATGAATAATAAATCAACAGGAACAACATTACCCTAATGTCTTAATGACTCCCGCAAATTGCGGGGTAAGGAGGTTGGGTGTACAGAACCTTAACCTTGTGTTACCAACACAAAGAAGCTGTTTTCAAATGACGCAAAATGAAAATTGTGTCGACCACTACACTGGATGACAGCTACTTCATAAGAGAAAGAACCTTAACCTTGATTTATTCCATCGTAATCCGGAACCAGAATAATAATAAATCATAAAGGCTTAATGAAATAATGGGCAAACAAACCTGGTCAGAAATAAAGAAAACCCAAACTTTGTTAACAAAACAAGTGATCCAAATTGATATTGCAGCAATTAGAGCATATCCAACAGCTAAAGCAGCAATGCAAACCATATATCTTGCAACAAAAACATACAATAATTATATTATTAGCTAATTAACACAATTAATTAGCTTAAAGAAAACAACTAATATAATGTATAAACACATGTGTATAAGCTTGAAGAAGAAGAAGATTATTACTTAAGTCCAAGAAAATTGTAAAAATGGATGCTACCATAATCAGGATTATCTTCATTATTTGTAACAGTGAGACATAATGTAGCAATACTTAGAGGAATAATAGAAATTCTTAGAGAAAAATCAATTATTTTTAATTTGGGTATGGAATTTATTGAGTTATGATTATGGTCTTCATTTGGGTTACTCATAACTTGGTTAATGTTTAATGATTCAAGGAAAAAAAAAAGGTAAGAAAATGGTGGTTCTAAGGTTATCTTAAGTTTAATTTGGAGTTTAGTGGTAAGAGGACTAAAGTGAATGGCACTCCAAATCACTATATATCATGAGATCGATAATCTGGTGGGTTTGATGTGATGATTGCTCACCGGTTTTTTTAACTTTGGTAACGAGCTCGATTAATAATTTTGAGGGCGAGGTAAAATATTGTGGTAACATTTTAAGAGTATATGTGACAAGAAAATATTTATGGTTTCGGTTTGAAAAACAGTAAGTCTCGTTTTAGACGATCATTTTCGTCTGAAGTCGTTGGAAACCATTTTATACTCAGGTGTAAATGGTCACATTTTTATGAGCATAAAATGGTCACATATGAACTGTCTGAAAGCTTCACATGAAAATAACCTGTCTAAAGCGAGAATTTGTGTTTAAAGAAAAAGTGTTATATAATGAGATTTATGACTTATGTGATGGAATGATGGTCTCTTTTTAAAAGTGCATCAAAGAAATTGTTGTCAAAATGATAGTGCTCCAAAATCCTGTCTATGTGTGTGTCTTTTAGAGGATTAAACATTTTAATAAAATGGTAGACTCTACCATTTGTCATCAACTCATCATATTCACTTGAGTTTTTGTGTAGTGGGGTTGTTGGTAAGTGACTTTGGCATCTCACTTTATTCTTGACATGAATTTGGTGATCAATTTATTTGGAATGTGTCATTTCGGAAATTCTTGTATCCTCCTCGATGATGGTCCTCCTTACACCTAATAGAGGAGAAATAAAACGAGATATTATAATGGCCTAAATGTGTTGGTTATTAAAGGCAATAGGATGATCGAAACCTGTAAAAGACAATAATCCGATACCCGGAATAAATTATAACTTAGATATTTTGTAGAATCACGTACTAGATACGCTTTCCTCCAAGAAATAATCGACCCTATTACATGCCCCGGGTTACACGATTCTTCTTGTGGGATAAGACTACAATGTTCCACTCTCGATTCTGGCACTAGAATTTAGAGCAATGACAATGGAGTTTTATTTTAATTATCTTATCAAAGGAGTAATTTTACAAGAGATTTATATCAAAAACTCTCTCATGAAAAATAGTAGTTCTTTTATATATTTTTCACCAAATGAAATAAAGGGTATTTATATCATTGCAAATTTTCAGACAAGTTTGACAGTTACAAAAAACAAATAACTGTCAAAACATTATATCCCATTTGAACCAATGTGATTTATACCTTTACTTATCTGAAACCGTTCCGCAAGATCGAAATAGCTTATGTGAGCGTGTACTCCACACTCCCCGGACCCACAATATAGCTTCCCGATCTCATCCTCCTTTGAGCCAAATCCCGACTACACTAAATGACCGGCGATTCACTTAAATCACCAACAAGATGTAAAGAGAACCATACTCCCGGAGGACACAAGAATTACTCTGTGTCATTTATGGTCCATTGGAGTGCAATACCCATGTTTTATAGAGCCAATTGGGGTTTCTTTCGGTTACTAAATTTACGATGACAAATAAACGCACATCGTAAAAAGCTCTTGTAAAACAAATTTCCGCTAAGTTTATCCTTGTAGATACATTTGACTAAATAACGCAATTTTTTTTATATAATATTACAAATTACAACTGAGCTACACAATTTTGGGGTAGGAATTAAATGTAAAATACAGGACAATAGTAAAGCTAAATATAAGTCCTACATACTGTATTATTACCTTCTAAGCTGTTACAGTTTGCATTGTTTCAACATCCCAAAGTTCAGATGAAACCAGTTTTAGACAAAACAGCATTCCTTACCTTACAAAGATCTCTACCCTTCAGAGTTCTTCCAGCTCCCTCACATACCGAAAACGACGAAGTTTTGCTCCTTGCATTCTTTTTTGCCAGCCATTCATGTGGAGGCAATCTGTGTTCATCGACATTATCATCATCATCGTCGTCACTCTCTTCTACATCCTCGTGATAATCAACAGTGTCATTATTACCATTTTTCCTGTCATCCTTTGTTTTCGGACTTTTTCCGTATATCTTAGGCCAGTCAGGGATACTGACAGGAGCAGAATGTTGCTGCACCAGTTTGAGCCCATCACTGTCATGGTTTTCAGGTTTGTGAACCCGCGGAATCATTCTCGCTGCGCTTGGAAGACGTCTTGATATCGAAAGAGGAGAAGTAGGAGCTGCTCTTGGTTCATCGATTTTAATACCAACAACTTCTCTGTTATCTTTGATGACATTCCATATATCTTCTTCCTGGTATTCTTCACTTCTTCTGTAAGGTCTCCAATATCTGTTCTCCATTATTTGCACACAACAAAGCCAAAGTAAGTTGCTTACTACTTATAACTTACAACTCGCCTTGCTTAAGACCGTCTTGATTTCCGACTTCTCACAACCTCCTCTTATGTCCGCCTCTATTTTAATCGGGTGTGTGAGCTGTGAAATAATAAACCGGTGGATTTGTCAAGGGAATCTTGGATTTGAAAGAAAAGAGAGTTCAATTATTGGGATTTTGGAATTGCCAGCAATATATAAGAACCAATGGCTGAAAGGAGCATTTAAGAAAGTCTGTCCACAATGGCCAGGAGAACAGTATCTGCATTAAACAAAAGATTTTAGCCAATAAATTCCAAAAGGGAATTTGTATTCTATTCATCCAATCAAAAGATTCAGTATTTAGGCTTTAAAGGATGGTGAAAGAAGATTCACTCGTGTTATTATCATTAAATAAGGTGTATAAATTATTATACAATCGTTATTTGCATATGAGTCTTACAAAGACGCACTTCTCAATACAATATCTTTATGAGTCACGATAAAGAAAGAACACTACACACATATAATCCCTTATAAGACATGAGTGTTTGGAATCTACACACGGATGATGTGTAGATTCCAAATGACATATCACATGATTAGCTAGTTGTCTATTATAAAATGGCAATTATTTATCCACGGGAAATGAAATTTTATTTATGGCATATAATAAGGTGTAATATAAGAAAATAAACTATTAGCAACTCAATAACAGGGGTATGAATAATCTTATGTTATACTACTGTTAATATAAGGGTAGATTTTCTAATGTGTGCTCTAAGGTACACATTAATACGTCGAATATGGAAAGATTCACCATAAATTCTAACTAATTAATGTAAAAGTAAGTTTATATTTGCATTTTCCATGAGAATTTATGGTGAATCTTTTCATATTTAGCTTAGAGTAAAATGCAGGAAAAACTCAAATAGATTATTCTTATTGATGGAATAAACACAGCCAGAGAAAAAAAAAATAAGAACATGGTGCAATAATGTAGGCTAAATGAGATTAGTGCAATTCTGTCATTTTGGTTATGACTTATGAGTATATCATAAGCTGTAACAGTGGTTGTACCATTGTGGTTACATTTTAACATAAAGTGCTCACAAAATTCCGTTTGAAGGTCCAGACAAAAAGTGGCCGTCTGAAACAAGACCTTGCCAGAATGATATAACAGGCACTAACTTCATAAAACTGGGTAACGAAAGTAAAAAAAACGGTTACAAATGTCATAATAGGTACCAAAAACATTTTAAAAAAATTACCAAATTAAGGTGTTTCCAACCTCAATAGCTTTATGAATTTCTACATTTGACCCGCCATTTTTACCTTCTAGCCAGTAATTAAAAAAAGAGTGAAAACTCTTAAAAAATATTTTTTGTTTTTTGCTTTTTGCTTTTTCTTCGAGTATTTAGAAATAAGTTAGCTACAAACTACATAGTTTAAAATTACCATTGGAAGCCTGGAGTAGATATACTTGGTACGAAGTATCAGATAACTTGAAGCTTAGACTAAAAATTACTCCCTCCGTCCCATTCATTTGTTGGCCTTTTATATTTTTTGTGAGCAGTATTTTAATCAAAGGCAAACAAATGATTGGAACGGAGGAGGTATGTTGAAAGAAAGTGAAAACATGGATTAAAAACACAATTTTACATGTGTGTATTATCAAGCCGCCATCCAGATGTTTGTCGGCAACAAAGATGGCCGTCATTCAGTGAATTGAGATTTTCACCTTTCAATATGCAAACAAAATAACATTAGAAAGGAAGAATACATGACTTATAACTTTTCGTCTTCTATCTTAGATTCCTTACAAAAGAGGAAAAGCATCATTGAAAGTGCAAGGAATCCAACCTGTTTCCCTCAACATTAGATATGACTAAATTCTAAATGCATTCATAATATTTTTAGAAATTGATATATCGTCATTGGGTGGTATCGAATTTCAGTACTGTTGGGTGACGACCTAACTTTGTAATACCAATAAGACTAATCCATTCACCTTACCACCTAATTAATTTTAGGAACTCTTGCAAAACTGAGACAACAGTTCTTGCATGCATATGTGACTATGTGGTATGCAGAGATCATTTCGCAATTGTATCTCCCTAGTTATGAGCAAATTCGGGTACCCGAATCAGTTTTATATTATAGGATGGTTCAAAATTCCGGGATTTTAAAAATGAAAATTCATCATTTAACTATTGGATGCCTGGATGGACAACAACTACTTACATAAGAGTAAGATCTACCAACCAAGAAATAAAAAAGAAAATATAAATTATGGTACAAGTACCTAGCGTAGTGCCATTGCTGGTAGAGTGGTAGCAGCCAAAAATTGCATTCAACTGTCTCCACTTTCTCATTTGAGCCCACCATAAGGATATCAACTCAACGAACCATATTAATTGTGGACAAAATTCACAAAATACAACCTAAACTCAAATTTACATGAAACTTTTGCTAAAACAAGATGAGAATATCAAATTTTACTCCTCCTTGGACATTTCATGCACCTGTGTAGCTTTTATTTTTGTGAATTATAGTGTCGATAAGAAATCCAGGTTTAACTTCTGCAATTATACAAACTAAAATTATTACACATTGTGTCTCAAATCGCTCAATTATTTGTTTACCTTTGATTGAAATACCCCTCACGGAGAATTTAAAAAGTGGACAAATGAATGGGACGGGGACCGGGACCGGGACGGGGACCGGGGGGTATTTTTTTTACTGAAAAGTTGCACGTACCTTGCCTGCAGAAATTCCAGTGCATGAATGTAGTAGTCTTGTCCAAGGATTCCAAGCAATTATACAACCTACTTGCATGCCCTGCCCATCAATCATCAAAAACTTGTTACAATCAGTGAATAATATGACAACTTGAGTTGCCAGTTGAGACTTAAATCTTATTTAATTTCTAGAATAGAAGTAGCTCTCATGCATCATTTGCTTAGGACTTAAATTCTAAAAGACATCTTAGGGGCTCTGAGACGAGAAGCAAAGACGGACAATACGCTTTGCAAATTTCGTATCAAAGAGGTATCCTAGGGGTTAACATGGATACATGCTCGAATATCTCATCCTCTTATTAATGTACTAATCTTGTGATAACTATGACTACCAAGAAATAAATATAGGAATAACGGGGTAAAGTGAATGTTGCATTATAAAAAATAGAAGAAACAATGTTGAAATTGCATAGTGGTAGAGTAACTTTTCGAAGCAAACTGCTTTCACGATGGCAGTACCTGAAGCTTGAAGTTAATTGTCTCAGATGTTGCCAACTGCCAAGGGACCAGTGCTTAGATCCTTCAGGTTAGCAGTTGGTGCGTGTGGCTTTTGTTGTTTTAATCAAATTTTTCACACGGCAGAGACCTGAACATTGCTAGATACCACCAAATCCATCGTAAGAATTCCTCTGCGCACGCTCTTGTTACAGTCCTAGCTCAATGTGTTTTGCTGAAAGAGAAGGCAAGGTGGTCAGACAATAGATTCAGAAGAACGAATAGCTACGGTTATCGCTTACAATTTCAATTTCACTCCAGCAGCGCCTCCTCGAACATATTCATAATTTGTAACAGAACACGTACTCTTTTAAGTTGAAACAAATGCAGAAAGAGATAACAGGAGAGACGGATTAGAGAAACCCACATTCAGAGGCAGAAAGCGAAACAATGGCAGAAAACCCTAAAAATACCCTACGGTTGACACAATTCCAAAGAACTTGACAATAATGAACATCATGACAATGTTTCATCAGAAGTGTACACTGTATCATGAGAATGTTCCAAAGACCATGTGATGTTATTGATAAACTGAATATAAAAGAATCGTAAAATTGGCTTTCGTTGCTGTCGGTACAGAATGCCGAGATAAGAATCAATCATTAACTTGAGTGCCAAAAGAACATCCATGATTATTTGAAAAGTAACAGAGGAAGACATCAGAATCTACTTAAAGCATAGCATCGAAACAAAGCTACTACATTATTTCATTTAACCCACATGCCAACATGGTGACATGTATGCCTAACTTAGCAGCAGCAGCAGCAAGCTGCGTAAGCTCAAAATGATTTGGGGCCATATGACATGTATCATCATTAGAAACCGCCAATGAATCAGCAGTTAAAAACGTCAGGTCCACATGGATGATGAAGGGTCAGGATATGAGACATGGAGTAATAACTAACAGCTGAAGCAAATCTTACCTGTGTTCAATTATATATGGCATTGAAGTTCATATAAAGTGTACGGGTTAAATGTAAATAATTCGCAAAGTTTTTATGGTAGAAAATAGAAATATCTAGCTTTCTATGTCAAGAAACTCTGCAAAGATACCCCATTTAACATCATATATATCTAGCTCAAACCTTTAAAAAAAAAAAAAAAAAACATTGTAGGGGCATCACAACTCAACACTCAACGGGAGACTGCAAGAACGCTGGATTGCAATTTAGAGAGTTTTATATCCAATGGTGACAAGTTGTAAACCAAGCTCATATATCTGGCATTCATAAGCTTAAGTGACTCCCGGAAATCTCATCTTTTAACACTACATTGCTTGAATGAATTTGACAGTTGCACATACGAAGGGACAAAATTCAGATCCAGGGTAAGTCCACCAACAGCTCTTTTAAGCTCTCTAAGAAAAGGAGGGAAGTGAGAAAGCACAAAATAATCTAACATCAAACATCGATAAGATAAGAAGGAGCTGGACGTACCTTCTTCAAAGAAATAAGAATAACATCCACTCTCTAACATATAACATCCACTCTCCAGATCATTCGTAAGTCAGCAATCAGATACAGCACTGGTTACAGTCCTACCTCAAGGTGTTCCGCAGAAAGAAAAGGCAAGATGGTCAGACTATGTCTGTCTTAAGAAGCAAAAAGGAGGAAAGAGATAACAAGTGAAGGGGTCAGAGAATGCCAATCAGCAAACCGTATGAAGGAGAAAGATCAATGACAACTGTCAAGCCATAAACGAAAAGAGCAACTGAGTAAAGAAGAATCGTAAAATCAAAATGGCGCTCTATGTCGTTTATAGAGAATACCTAGTTAAGAACTTAGTACAAGTCATGATCTAAATTTGACAGAAGATGTCTACTTAAAGAATATCTCAACCCCAAATAAACGTTTGATTCAAAAAATTAAGAAGCGGAGTTATTTCAAGATGAAGTTCCACAAAATGCCAACACATACCTTGCAGCACGGGAAAACAGCAGAGAGTATATACTTATGCAGTTATGCTTATACCTTGTAGCATATATTAGAAATACAGCTACTGAATAGTTTCATTTTAATACATGCCGGCATGTATGCCTTGCCTAGCAACAAGGGCTTAGTCTCAAAATGATTTGGGGTCATATGACATGTATCGTCATTAGAAAACGCCAATGAATCAGCAGAACAAAATCGCAAAGCCCATGTGGCCGATGAAGAACCTGGCTATGAGACCTCATAATCACCAGCTGAAGCCAAATTACTTGTGTCATTGTGTGTAATAGTTCACGGCATCAAAGAACATATTAATATATGGGCTATATGTTGATAACCTAACTCGTTTATATGGTATAAATATATAGCTATATATGTTAAGCAATTCTGCAAAGATACCTCATTATATTAAAAATATCGAGCTTGATTAATTCAACAAAAATAATCACACATTAAAACAGAAATCTAGGGGGAATCAAGCTCATATCTGGCATTCATATGCTTCAGTGACTCCTGTAGTCCTGTGAATCTCAAATCTTCACATTACGTTGCTTCGACTGTATTCCTAACATACCAAAAGACGAAATTCAGAAGTGATACGGTCAATCAGTGAATGCATATTCTGAAATGATATTAACATAAACAATACAAGAAAAACAAAAACAATTAAGATTCATATGCAGTGCTGTCATCCTGCAGCACCCGCTTATGTACCATATAATCCGTGTGCTTATACAAAGATTTAACAGCAGAGATAATAAAAAAGAGGAAGAACTGGGCACACCTTCTTCAAAGAGATAACACATCGGCCTTCTAAGGATCCTGCATAAGTCATCAGTCGGATACAGCGTCCTGTGACTACGATTTATGATATATATGCATGTTAATGATGATTACAGCTTATTGCTACCCATGCAGAATCTCCTTCTGTGAACAGACTTATTGCCTCCACTGAGTTCCACTAATCTTTCTGACAATCAACCAAACTAACTGAACCGACTATCACAAGGTTGCTATATGCACAGTTACAAAATGACACTGAATTAATACAGAAGCTTAAGAAAAAAACTACCAGTACATTACAATGCCTAGTCGTTATGGGCCTATGGCACATTACGGAATAGTAGATTACTTGCAACCAGATCCAAGCAGAAATCAATCAATTGTACGCATGTAAATTGTATGAAAACACAACTCATAATCATGAGAGGAGAGCAATACCAACATTACCCTAATATCTAAAGGACTACCGCTACTGACGGGACAAATCATAATCCAGAGGTACAATGGAAAGTTTAATGGGTACGAGGTTATAAATACGAGGAATAGTACTGAAAGCCAAGAATTTTAAATGAATAGAAGACATCTAGCGATCACTGACTAATGCCAGTGTTTCCTTCATGCAATCTAATAAGTTGAAGCATTAGCAAACAGAACCAACAACACACATCAAGTAAATCCCTGATACTACATACCAAGTAGTTCACAACGACGCTCACTCGTGTCTATTAGTCATATACAATTTGCGGAAATGTCAGCCATCTCAGTAGAGATCCTGAACTAGATCTTACAGAATTACAGTTCAACAGCTAACACTAAAAAAAACACCACAGTTTTTATCGATCCATTTACGATAGTGACTTAATGAGTAATGGTTATGAATTATGATCAAGCTCTACATATGTGATATGTCGAATACAGTACTCCTTACACCGCAATTATTAAAATATTCTGTTTTATTTCCCCTCGTTGTTTAGGTGTAAGGAGGACCATCCTCCACGAGGACACGAGAATTTTTCACCTAAACAAATCTAGTGCCAATTTTTGCAGTAAACCATCAGTAAACAGACCCTAATTCATCTACAATTCATCGAGACGACATTAAAAACATATAACCTAAACAAATACTATGGAATCTTAAATGATCCTTAAGATTAATACTCATAAATTACAAAAAAAATCCTAATAATCAAATTAAGTAAACGATAAAACACGAAATTAAAAGCACAATTAATCGATCAAATCATAAGCATTCAATTGCAATTAACTCTTCATTAAACCAAATATAATCGAAAACAAATCTATCAAATGCTAAAACATTAAATATCGACAAATAATGGTGTACTATTTCATTAATTGAACAAAGATAAACAAATCACTGTGCAAATTCAGATCTATAACATTATCTCAACAACAAAACTTCTACAAAAAAAAAAATATATAGTAATTATTTAATTAATGAACAAGTAAATTATTATTAGCAGCACTAACAATGCTACTAATAAACGGATCAACTACATTATCAGATACTACTACATGATTAACATTAACGAACGCTCTCGCGGCGCCGAGTTTCTTCCGACCGAAGCAGTAGGGCCCGCGGTTTAAGCTAGCGAACTCGGGAGGCAACTCAGTGAGTGGACTAAGCGCGTTATCGTCGATCTCTTCGCGTTCGCTGAGATGCGGCAGCGAGTTGACTCGGTGAGTTAGTAGGACGTAGCGAGGGTGAGACCGAGTTGAGATCTTGGAGTCGCGGAGGCGAGCGAGTGCGCCGGGTTTAAGGTACTCCTTGAATCGGTGAGTTGGAGGACGAGTTGACTGAGTTCGGATCCTTCGATTCATGTTTATTGTGGGAGGAATTGGGGGAAATGAGAAATTAGGGTTTGAGAATTGAGAGTAGGTGAGGAATTAGGGAAGAAAGGTGGATGAGGTTTTATAAGGGGGATAAGAGGGGAAGAAAGGCGGGAAAATAAGGGTGATTTGTGGAGGGAGATGTGTGAGGGATTTTCAATTTTGTGTTTTCAAAGGGGAATGGTGGCAAGTGTAAGTTGAAGTTTTTGTCAATTTTGTGATGTTATAATTCTACTTGTTTGTAAGAAAAAATAAATGTTTGTGGTTTTTTTTTGGAGAATTAAATGAATAATTGTAGATTTTTTTAAAAGGTTATAGGTTTATAGTATTCGTGATAGATGTTTGAAACGAATAGTTGTGTTAGGGTTTGAATCGCTCATTTATCTTATGGTTTGGAAGACAGTGAAAATAAAGGTGGAATGTTCTATGGGAACATTTCTATGTTGGAGATCATTTTCTCTATCGAGAATTTTTCACACATTTAACTTGAGTTGTATCTTCCTTATCTTTTTAAGACATTAATAATGGAGTTGTTTTAACTGAGCAAGCTAAGACATAAATGTTTCTGAATAACCATATTAATGGCTATTTCAATGACATGGTATATCCACCGAGAATTGTTAATTTTTTGTAAATTTGAGATATAAATGTTTGTGATTGTAATTATAGTTCTGATGATGTATGCATAGATGTTTATGGAAAGTGCGGAAGCGTATGGTTAATTTATTGGTGTGTTTTCACCAAAGTAAATAATTTTGTTACTATTTTAAATCAAGATAGAAAGTGGTTTTTCGGCTTGTATCATCATATCGTGGAAAATAAAAAGTAAAGGTTAATATCTATCAATCCATTTAAAAGGTGTAATACTAATGGTTCACTAAACTATAAGGCGATGAATTGCGATAATGCTGTTTTGCTACGCTCAAATACAAGCTAATTATATGGATATATTACTTTTCATTTTCTCGCAACTCGAGTAGCATCAGTAGAAACGGCAGTGGATTTATCATTACTCCAGTTATAAAGTAGGTTATTTTGACTTAGGAAAAATAAGTAGATAAGTTTTGTGAACAATGGGAGTAATGATTGTTTGAAATTGTATACTCGTATCTTCCACTAGGCTTGAGTCGACCGGGGTTGTGACTGATTTGAGGATGTGTGGTTTGATTCTTAATCGAGGGTCGAGGTTGGGCTACTACTCGGCCAAATTAGTGGTTACTCAGTCATGTTGAGTAGCCACTCGGCCGAGTAGGTTGGTAACTCGGTCAAGTTTGATATTGTCTCGACCGAGTAGGTTGGTAATTCGGTCGAGTTTGGTATTGTCTCGACCGAGTTGGTTGGTAACTCGGTCGAGTTTGGTATTGACTCAACCGAGTCGGGGTATTACTCGGTCGAGTGTGGGTGTGTCTCGACATAGTAGGAGTGTCACTTGGTCAAGTAAGCCTTCGACTCGACCGAGTATGGGGATACATGTAACCTTTTTGCTTCAATCTTTTTGTCACTCGACCGAGTACCTTTGAACTCGGTCGAGTATGCTTCACTCAACCGAGTTTTCAGCGTGTTCAGCTATTTTCGCAATTTAATATTGTGTCTCATGGAAGGGGTTATGTTTTGATAACTCTCATTATATAATTTTACCTTATCTCCCTTCATTTAATATCTCTCTAAAAACGGCTACTAGACTGAACCTGCTTTACTGACTGCTCCCCATTTAATCGGAAATTAATGAATGGATCATAACAGGTTACCCCAATTAAAGTAGGTGACAATTTATCACAAGGCAAACTCACGCCAACCATGGGTGAGTAAGGATATAATAAGATACAAGAATGGAAATACATAAATCAACATACGCATCAATCATGTATAATGTATAAGGCAACACTGTCATTTGGTTCCCGTCTTACACGAGCCAATCAACATAATAGCGCAACTTCTTGGCTCCACGCATATCATGAGATAGCACAATTCCCTGACACCGTGCTTATATGTACACACACGGGACAACTCCATAACACCGTGCCCATCACAATACAAATGGTACAGCTCACTGACACAATACCGTTCACACATCCATTGGCACAACTCCCTAACACCGTGCCTCATCACAAGCATCATCATCATATCATACAATTTTTATAACAATGTCATTTACTGTAACAACCCGAAATGTACCCTATTTTTCTAGTGAAAATATTTTACGGATACTTTTCAGCAAATTTAAGTTTTAATTTAGAATTTATTATTTCCAGTCGAATTTGGAATTTCCGAGTTCGTATTTGGAATTTCCGCAAGATTCCATGAGAATCCCGTTTTAAGTCGTCTTTGACTTTTCTTGACTTTTAAGTCGTCTTTGACTTTTCTTGACTTTTAAGTCGTATTTGACTCTTCTTGACTTTTTGAGTCGTCTTTGACTTTTCTTGACTCTTAAGTCGACTTTGACTTTCGTTGACTTTTCCGACTCACCCCGTAATTTGAAAGACCGAAATTATATTTGAAAAAAATATATTTAATTTATTTTAATTTATTACGATTTATTTGAATTTATGATAATTTAATATAATTATTTTGAATTTATTGGGAATTAAAGAGTAGGTTTTGCGGTTTAACCCCGAACGTCATTTAACTATTCCCGAGTCAACTTAAGTCCCGAAACAAACCCGAAACCCGACTTTGGCATGAGTCACACGCCCCATGTCATCTTTTTCCACTCATATTAGATCTTTTGATCTTTTGATTAAACTAATAATAATATCTAAGATATTTGTAACTTTACCAATCGGTCAGTTTAAATTACGCAAATCGCTTAAATTGACCCGATATCTGTCAATCCACACGCCTACTCCCTCACCCTCTCTTAGGATTAGATATTTTCTTTCTTTTGATTACAATAACATAATATCTAATTAGTATCTAGATATTTGATTAAACTATCATTTAATCTAATGATATCTAATTAATTACCTTAATATAATTATAAAACCCGAGTCAATTCCGTAACAACAATTTCAAAACCCGACTCCATAATTCTTCTATAATTACACGGCACACTCCACTCTTACTCACTAACTATCTTTTCATTTTACAATAAATCAACTTAATATCTAATTAATACCTTCTTTAATATAATCAAAATCGTTCTTGGTGTTCTTCGTTCTTCATCGTTCTTGAGCAAAATCGTCACAAAACCTTCGTTACTTGTTCAAATCCGTCCTAACTTATATTTCTAGAGTCTCCTCTTCGCTCTTCATCTCCAAGTACGTTTTATTTTCAATTCCGACAAAATCGTTTTCAACACTTTAATTGTTGAAAATCAAGTTTTAATTCTAATAATGTTATTCTTGTCATTTCTTATAGGAGAAGATTATGAAGACGAGTTTGGTGACTCGTATATTTTAGAAGAAGATTAGTAGACGGGGTTTTAGTTCTTATTTTGGGTGCTACTTGATTTTGTGCTAGCTAAGGTAACGATTCCGAGTTACTCGACGAATTAATGTTACATATCTTTTGTTTTTGTTCATGTTATTGTTATTTACGATTTTTGGTAGTAACATGATAAGTAGTTATTATTATTATGTTGTATGAATTTTAACATGTTTAGTGTTCTTGATAAATTTGGATGATTAGTTCATAATTATAATCTTAGTATGAATGATGGTTGAATTGGTTGTTAAAATTGGATGTTGTTAATTAAAACATGTTAGAAATAATTTGGAGTGGTGGTGGTCTTGGCCGTGTAAAGTGGCCGGGTGTGGTGGCTGAGAACCGGCCGGTTCAGGCCCGGTTCAGCCTGGTCCAGACCGGTCCAGCCCGGTCTGGGTTGGTCCGGGTTTTGGTCTTTGGGTTGGTGTCGATACTTGATTGTTTTGTTGTTGTTTTGACGGGTTTTAAATATGTTAAGCATGCGGGAAATATTAAATAACGGTTTTTAGAAAAGTCGACAAAACAGCCCAAACCAGGCCCGTGGGCCCAGCCCAGGCCGGTTCTTTCTCGGCCCAAAACAGCCCGTGAGTCCTCTTTATGGGCTTGTGACGGTTTTTGATTTTATTGTTATTATTATATCATGTTTTGTAATATTTAGCAAGTGGGAAATTTTAATAAGTAAATTATTTAATTAAACGGTTTTCATAATATTATTATTTCTCACATGTTAGAAAATTATAGCATGAGATTATAGTTTAATATGATATCCTTTAAGTCAAGCGGGTTTGGTAGGAATTAATAATTCACATGTTAGAAATTTGAATGAAATAGCATGAAATGAATATGATATTCTTATGTTCAAGCCTAAATGGCTAAGACTCTGTTTCTAGCCGGTTTGACCAAACGGGTGTGGTCAAACTATGATCTAGTCAGCCCCGTTTTGACTGATGACCCGTCGCGGGACTCGGGTCGGGGATTTGTCTTCAGGTAAGGTTTTATTTAATGAATGAATGAATGAGCCTTAGTAGATATGAGGCGATATGATATTTGAATATGATCTATATGCAATTAGTCACATGATAGGAAGTTTTTCCCGTGACTGTTTGATTGTATGATATATGTCGTGTTGACTAAGTACCTATAGAGAATTATGAGTATATGGCGTCTTGACCATTCTAATTCTAAATGAGTATCTTGGACCATGACATAGATAGGCCGTACTATCTTTAACGAGCATATGGAGTTCACAGCTTGATAGCTTTTGTGTCACGGCCTGGGGGGGTTATCTCCAAGTCGGGGCATGGCTGCCTGATCCGTTTTGGGACTGGAGCCAGCTTAAGTACTAGCCATCTCTGCTTAGGGGGTCGCCTAGTAGAGATTCTGTGTACTTTTGAGTATGAGACGGGGAATGGAATAGCTCGTTTGTCGCTAGGTTGATCATCTAGGACTAGGATGTGTTCTACCTTGTGATAGCCTCGGTTACAAGAAGTCGACTATTGACTGGACTAAGAACTTATGCCTGTTTCTAGAAGATTGGTCTTTCATGTTTGATGATTCTATGAATCTTAGAAGGTGAGATGCAAGCCGGCTAAGGTTGATAGAGTTTGGATTACCGGTTGTTAACTGATTCACATGATAGTTAGTATGATTAGGGTTTGAGTGTATCATGGCCATGTTTTAAATGTAACTTCTGAGCCAACATACCAGCTTCCCTACCTCGTGTTATAGGTTGTTAACAGATTCACATGATAGCTTTCATATGATAGGTTATATGTTAGTTAATTGTTTCATAACATGAAAAGCATATCGTAGATGTTAAGGTTTTGTATTTTCCATATACATCTCTTTTATGTTATTCATGTTTTATTAAACTCGACATTTCGTGGCTGGGAGAACTCGGAGTTACTCCCCACTGATTGTGGCTTCCGTGTTTATATTTAATGCGGTTGGCAGGTTTGTGATGCATACTTGGGTACATTGACGAGCTAGCGAGTGAAGTATTTACCTTAGACCTATATTCGGTTCTAGGATTGTACTTATATACACTTCTTTGATTTCCGTATTTATAACGGAGAGATCTGTCTCCCGTTTGATAATTTTATGTTATAATATTATTCCTTTTGTTATGAACCTTTTTCTTTAAGACACCTTTGTTATGATGAATATATTTAATAGTAGGTTCCGGTTTTTAAAATTTACCGATTTTCACTAAAGCGAACCTATTAGAAACGTATTCTCATCTTTTATTTATTTAAATTACTTGTTTATCTTTCCGCAAATTTGAGGGTGTCACATTTACAATAATCATTTGCAATAATAATAACCACCAATAACGAAATAACAATTATGCACAACAAAACCACCAATCATAGTCCCAGGTCGATCGACCCAGCATGCACGTAGGTCGACCGCCCCACGACACCCAAGTCTGTCGACCTATGCTGAGGTCGACCGACCTCCTTCCCATTTCGTCCCTTCAATATGTATCATCACCAACATGGAACCACCATTACGCATAAGCACTCATACTACAAGGTTGAGTAGGATATCCCTACCTTTTAGCACATCAACAAGGTATAAATCGACTAGAAGCGTTTCTCTACGAATCCACCACCTAATCACGCATATGACAATCATACAATCAGTAACTCATTCATCCAATTATACAACTAATGATTACCTAATCCCAAGTCAAGGTTACGAACTACGGTCACTAGACTAGAATTATCGTAGGAATACTTACAAGAAAATACTTGGACAATTGATCGATAAATAAATTTGATTACCCTTTCGCTCTCTATTTATCCTTCTTGGTTTTCACACACTCTATTTATTCGCTCTCAATAATAGGGTTGGTGTTATGTGAATTCAACGAAAGATGTAAACTAAATTCGTAGATGGGTATATATAGGTTTAGGGTAATTAATAATTAATTAGACTACTTAAGTGTCAACCCGTCAAATAACACGCAGGTCGATCAACGTGCTCCACATGTTGTTCGACCTCCGCCACAACCTATGTCATTCGCCCTAGCTCCTTAATTCCTCCTATCTCAACACACGGACGCATGTCGACCGACCTTAACCCAAAACGCACCTAAATCACGTACAAGACTAAAAAAAATCGGTATTACGAAGATTATCGATTTGTTATGCACTATGATCGGGAAACCGAGGCCTATAACACTCCGTCTCACTTAGCTTGAAATGCCTAGCCGAAGGCTCCCGGGCGAGGCTGAGTGTTACAGGAATATACAATGCAACTCTGCAATATCTTGCACGACTTGCACTTAGTTATACAGTAATAATCAGTCACCGCCGTTTTCCACCCTAGCCTTGTGTTTGTATGAGTGGACGTAGAGATATTAGGGTAGCCGAAGGTTTTGCGGGGTGGGGATTGGTGGTTATCGATGTAAGGCTAGATTTCGAATACTTGTGTAGTGTGACAACGAGGACTGGTGGACAGTGCTGAGAAGAAGGAGTGTTTCGTTAGTACTGACTATTGGCTAAGGGCCGACGACATAACAATTGGTGTTATTAAGGTGAGGAACCGTGGTAGACTTCGTCGTAAAAGAGTACATCGTTTTTACTGAGAAGTGATGTTATTATGGTGATGTCAATGTCACTATTGCACTAGTATTCGCGTGTAATGAATGGTCTTGTGTGAATGACACTTGTGTAGGCTATTAGGATGTACACACTTTGCAAGAATTGTCGACTTTTTATTTTTGACAGTGTTTATGAAAGTTTAGTCTGTCTTAAATGTTGTAGCGTGAGTTTAAGTATAAACCGAGCCCTAATCTTGACCATTCGGGGTCGCCTTGGATTTGATCAAGTGTTGGAACTGAGCCCGAACCGAACTCAAGCCAAACTTGACTGTTTCAATTCCAAAGGCTCGTCGAGACGGCCCCGACATTCACAATCCTAAGACCTTAGCGGCCTAGCCAATGTAGAAACTAATTATACGGACTACGGACTAGATGATATCATATATTGTTAGCCCAATATTCGGAGTCCAAAGTCCAAACCCCTTTATTTTATGCTGAAACTTCATTAATCTATTCCATAGATTTCCATGGCAAGTACCCAAAAATCAAAACAATTCAACAATTTTTTTAAAGAAATTTACCCACTGATTAATTA
>JAIUZE010004311.1:0-92405 GCA_022085475.1 Heliosperma pusillum
GCTATATCGGCAAAAACGCCGATGGAAATAAAATGGAGTGTGAAAGGTGTTCCTACTGGTCCAAATGCTAGCCATTTAGCCACTTGGATTGGAGTTACAACCAAACAGTTTGGGCCTATAGATTTAGATGATTTCAGGAATATAAATCCTTCATTGCAGAACTTACTCTTGAAACGTATAAAGGTATGATAATATCTTTAGCTAAACACCATTTTATTTTGCATAAGTTACTATTACATAAGGCAGGAAGCCGTATAAAGGTTCGTGTAAAGGTATGATATTAGACAGCCGCTGATTAGTATATATGATGATGATGCAGGAAGCTTTCGATATTCCAGACTGCCATGATAAGTATCTATTACGTAAGGCAGCGGCAGTCTTAAGGCAGTGGAGGTGTGACCTTGCCAAATTACACTTGTATGTTGACAAGGAGACGGGGCAGATGCATAAGAGCCCACCGACAAAGTACCCCAACATCACTCAGCAACAATGGGATAATTATAAGGCGAAACGAGCTACTGAAAAGTTTAAGGTTAAGTATCCATGTCATATGTTTACATTTTTGTAAAACTCTACTTAAGGTTACATTTTTCTAAAAGTTTCAGGTTACATTTTTCTAAAACTCTACTTGTATCTATAATGTTCTAATTGTCTCATCTACTTGCGATTTTATATGATTTGAAGAGCGTTAGCGCCAGAAATCGTGCTAACATCTCACAGAAGCGGGGGGTATATTATGGTTCTCGAGGCGGGTACAGATTGATAGAAGAAAATCTCGTAAGTAGCATCTATATATTAGATTTTTTTAATCATACTTGGACTTGATATACATGTATACATATATATATTATTTTTGAGTTAACGTGTAGGTGTCAAAAGGTGTGACCGACTTGAATCGGCACGTAACTTATAAAGAAGGGCACACGCCTAAAGGATCCCGAACATGTAACGAATATGATCAGGAAGTCTTGGCCAACATAGTAAGTATTCTTTTTATTAAGACGGGTTTTTAATAACTTTATTGTTCAATTCTTGTATGTCTAACTATCTATTTATTTTAGTAACAAAAATAAAATTAAGTTTATTTAATATATTATAGGAGAATGTTCTGAAGGAGGGTGCGGAAGGGAAATTCACTCCGAGTGGTCGTGACGACGTTCTTGCTAGAGCGATCGGCCGTCCCGAGCATCCAGGTCGATTGAGGGGCGTCCCATTACATGTCAGAGTCACGAAATATTATGGGACAACTAGCTCGAACAAGAAGAAGAAAAATAAGGGGAAGGCTGACATGGTACGTATACCATTTGTTATTGTCATTTAAAATTCACATGTTATTGTTTTAACAAATTGCTGATTCTACATTTTGGGCGTGCAGGTTCAGTTAGTGGCCTCCGTGATACTGAAGATGAATTCTGGAGGCAAGCCTTCCGAAGAAGAATTGAAGATGATGGAGGATGTCATTAAAAAGGGTGAGGTAGTGCAACAGATTTGTCAAGAGGCAGACACTACTACCTTGCCAATACATGAGGAGACGGCTGAGAAGATGGGTGAGGTAATACCTACTGCTGTCGAGGTTTTAATACCTCAAGCCGATAAGGTAAATATGAATTTTTTTTTCTGCATTTGTTCTTTCCAGCAGCCATGCCTTTGATTGATTTATTTTATTAGGTAAATGAGTCGCAAAAGGGGACGCAACTTGAGGAGACGGGTGAGGTACCTAATGCTGCTGAGGTTTTGATACCTCAAGCCGATAAGGTAAATACGACTTAACCGTTTTGAACCTTTGCATTTGTTTTTTCCAGCAGCCATGCCTTTGATTGGTTAATTAATTTTATAAGGTAAATAACTCTGAAAAGGGGACGCAACTTGAGGAACCGGCTGAGAAGACGGGTGACAATAATGAGCGAGGTATGTAGAATATAAGAAGTTAGTATATGCTGTCAGTGCTAAATCTGGTCTGGACATGTTCAAGTATAATAGCCTACCCACCAACAATAAATACTTGTAACTAACTTTACAGTATATACTCAATATAGATCATTTATGATATCTATTATATTTTGGTATTTAGTAAATAATGTGTATTCTTCAGGCCACAAAACAGCGGAGGCTTGTTCGTCTCGCCGACCCTTCATTAAAAGAGAATGTGATTGTTGATCGGGCTTTCGTATGCCCAAAGCCCAAGGACTCAGCGGAAACCATCTTGGTTCATGGCGTACCACTCTTGCCGAAGCATGCAAAAGTGGGGATAGTGGGAGTCGTGAAGGGCTATGGAACCTATAAACTGCCCGTCACAGTCCGCGACGACATAGTAATACTGGCAGATGCGGTTAAATGTTTTGTCCAATGGCCTCAAAGCCACATTTTCTTGGCTCGTGATTGTAAAATTCAACAGAATGTAGACGGGGTTAGAAAAATACATCTAATTTAACCCGCCTTTTGTCTTTGTTCATCACCCTCATAAATAGTGAAATTTATATGTTTTATTTTTGTTTTGTAGGTAACAAAAAACATGGATAAGTCTAACTCGATAGACAATAATCTTTCTACTACCTCGTCAAAACAACAACTTGATGAGGTATTTAATCAACTCTCTTTCTATTTTAAGTTCTACTATCGCCTCATCATTGAAAGAGCAACTTAATTTAGTTAGCCACATGTAGGTTGTGAAAGGTAGCACACCGCATCATTTCCCCAAGCTGAAAGAGGTCAGAAGTCTATCCAGTACTAAATTTCATGGGAACGTTTACATGGAAAAAGTACGAACGGTGGCGATGCTGGAGCTTTATAAGGAGGCTGAGAGACGCATAGCAAGCGAGCAATTAATAGTTATTCCGCTCGAGAATGATATTGTAGGGGTAGAACGCCAAGCAATGCTGGATTGGGAAACGCTAGACGTTTGGGCTGGCCTTGACGAGATTGATGTCCAACACCTATATGTTTGGATGAAGTAAGTTTCTTAATAAATTAAATCATGCAGTATTCTAATATTATGACTAAGTAAGATACAGTGTTTATAATATCGGAATTAAAACCGGCATGTAGGTACTTGAACTCGGTTGTGATCCCCGCCGAGACCAATATTAATCCACTTCCTCAATACGGATTCATGTGCCCAAATGTTTTATCTATGCATATCGAGATGTTTTCGTATGAAGGACGTGTAAATTATATTGCTGGGGAATTGGCGAAAAACAATAAGCTCATTTTTGCCCCTTATAATGAAGCCGGGTAATATATAATTAATATTACGATTCCAAATACAATTGCATTTGTATATGTTTGGTTATGATGCATGTTGTGATTGTTAATAATGATGTGTCTCTCGATCTCTAGGAGACATTGGGTGCTAGCAGCGATCAATCCGACCACGAAGAAAGTATTTTGGTTGGACTCTTTGCATGGACAACCATCCGAGACTTTTAAGATGTTGATTATTAAGTAAGTTTATAATACGTACTGATGATGATTTGGCACATATAATATTAAGTTAGTAGTTTATTATTATTAAGTAAGTTTATGTGACTTTCGGCCTCTTTCCTTTTTTAAAGGGCCTTTGAGAAGAAAAGAGCAACCGGCAATCAACCGACAGAATATTCTGATGATGGCCCTACTTTTATTACGATAACAGGGGTACGTACGCGCAAATACTAGTGCATTAAACTAAGTACGCATATACATCTGTCTTTTTTAATTACGCATTAAACTAATTGGTAATTGCCTTCTCGTCTCTTCGTTTATTATGTAATAATAGGTCCCTAAACAGCCGGATAGCATCCAAGGTGGATACTACGTTTGTCGTTTCATGTTGGAGATTATTAGGCGAAGATATATCAGCATTCCAGAAAGAGTTAGTAGTTTAATGTAGCTATTATTTACTTTTTTTCATTAGAGCTGATATCTTTTCTGCTATATATATATGATCGATGTTGCTAATTATGTATGATATGCCTATACTGTTGTTACCCTACTGATCGATGTCTTTTATTTGTTTTATCCGCAGTATTCAATCAAGACGCCACATGTCCCTGAGTACACTAAGCACAATATAGACGAGGTAAGGGACTTGTTGGGCAAATACGTCCTTGAACAAACAAAGAATAAATGAAACTTAGATTATTTTGGAAGCAGATAGGAAACTTTAATTTGTAGAAGTCATTAATTAGAGCAAGTTGTAAGTATGAATTGCTCTGAAAGAGATCATTTTGGTTGTATATATCATTTTGCTGCTGCTGTACATGAATTGCCATGTACATGAATTGCCCTGTACATGAATTGCTCTGATTTATATATAGATATATCATTTTGCTGCTTCTGAAATTGGTTTATGATGCGTGCTGCTGCTACTGCTGCTGATTTATGCAGGATTTTCAGTGGTGGCAGGGGAACAAATTACAATTTTTTCAAAAACAATAATAAAAATAATAACAACGGTTTTTTAAAATTCATTAAAAGCGTTGTAACATATTTCCCACCAAAACTTATCATACCTTTAACAACGGTTTATTCTAGAATACCGGTTGTTATTAAAACTTTCCACAACGGCTTATTTATTATACTCCGTTGTAATTAACTATATTCACAACGGGTTTAAAAAAAATAGCGTTGTTATAATATTTCCCACCAAAACTAATCATACCTTTAACAACGGTTTAATTTAATAGAACCGTTCTCGTATCTTTCCCACCATAATTTTCACACGTTTTAACAACAGTTATCTAGTAATAACAACGACTTCTTACCGTTGTTAAAACTATTAACAACGGTATTTTCATTAAATCGGAACCGTTGTTAAAACCTTTAACAACGGAGGCTTTAACAACGTCCGCTTTTTAATATTACAACGGTTTTTAACCGTTGTCATTTCCTGTTTTTGTAGTAGTGTTACTTCTTCAAAGTAAGATGTATGCTTGATTTTTTTTTTATTCGTACCTCTTCTATAGTTCTATTGATTTTCGATTTCAGATTTCTTTTTTAATTTGGGGCTTTTTTTTAGGGTTTTGGTACAGAGATAAAGAGAGTACTATAGAAGAAGAAAACGTGAATGAGAAAATTATTGGGTTTGGTTTTTATACGACTCTTTTTATAAGGTGACGTGGCTGAATGAGGAATGTTGGATCTTGGAGATCCAATGGTACTTATTGATAGGACGTACTCATCTAAGAAGCTAGACTCACCGGATGCTCACTCTATATATATATATGTATATATATATATATATATATATATATATATATATATATATAGATTTAGGATCCGGTGGAAACGATCACTCGGTGCAAAAAGTGCAAACGAACTACCGTACAAACATAAAAGACCAACTCTCACGTGTGTACTGTGTATGCCTCAATAACAAAACCCACACCTACCATTTACTTTCCCTCATCCAAACCATTATAACTTTCCAATAAATCCACTCCTTTATTCTGATTCACCACCTACACCATTATACACCGCCGGATTAAGACGCCGCCGCCACGCCCTCAATCTAACAACGCCACATCCCATGTCAACATCCACTAAAATATTCCGACGACGGTGCTCCACTTCCACAATCCATAAGGAGCCGACGAAAGGCTATGTTAAGCACTCTCCGTCAACGGTACTCCCCTTTCGTCGCCAATCTTAACAGTTATGGCAAACCACGAGCTAAATTGAGCGATCAGTGCTTCTCCTTTATCGTCCTACCATATTCTCCTTTATTTCCCTTTCATGACCTGAGTTCCAATCATCGCTCTCATCGCGGTTCCATCGAACTATCCATAATCTCTACTTGAGTCGCTGCTAATGGTGGTTGATGATATTGTGTGATGTTAGGCTGACAGAATCGGATGAGGAATTTTTGGTTGAATTGTTAAATGGCAGACAACAAGTCGTCGGCAATGACTACCTCACTTCTCTCCCTGGTTTGTTACTTGTCGATTGTAATGTAACTACACTAGTTTTTGATGTATCTAACCACTAATTTAATGTATCTTAACATAGATACACAAAATTAATTATTAGGTACATTAAAATTTGATTGAGATACATCAATATAGAATCCAGGTACATTAATTTCTTGTGTCTCAATTTGATTTTGTAGCAATTTTTTTATCTCAAATTGATGATGGTTGGAAGAAAAATGATAGATGAAAAAGAAATCTTTTTGCATCGGGGATGCTCAATGGTGTTCGTCAGCGTAGCTGGCTATCGCTGTTATCAAATGAATGGTGATGGAGAAGAGATAAAGGGTGGTTGCGGTTTGAATAAAAAGGGAAGATGGCGTCTGGTGGTAGTGGGGGTGTTATTTGCAAGCGGTTGGTGGTGATTACCGGCGACTATTGGTGGTGCTTTGTCGTAAATAATGGGGTTGGGGTAGTCTGTCGTTAATAATGGGGTTGGTAGTCTCACAGTTGTTTTTTTTGTTCAAAAATGTAGGGTCAGCGTCCTTTTAATTATATAATGGATTTGTAGTTCGTTTTCACTTTTTGCACCGAGTGGTCGTTTCCACCGGATCTTGACTCTATATATATATATATATATATATATATATATATATATATATATATATATATATATATATATATATATAGGGTCAGGATCCGGTGAGAACCACTAACATAATGAGAACCGTGAGAACCCTCACTAAATCTCCACCAAATCTTGTTTCGAAAGTTTTGTTGGATCATTTACCATTAGTTTAGTTTATTCAAGCAAAATACTTGCAGTAACTAAACAAAATTTATTGATTATATTAAAAAATATGTACTTAATGTACATAAATTCAATTAGGTAAACTAAAACTACTCTAAATGCAAGAAAACGAGCACTAAGTGCATGAAAATTGTTACATGCATGAAAAGAATTACTAGGTTCATGAAAATACATAGCTCTAGATGCATGAAAATGAGTACTAGATGCATGAAAATTCTTAGATACATGAAATTGACTACTAGGTGCATTAAAAAGAGTAAAATTTATTTCGACTCGATTTGCGTCAGTAGCTTATAAATTTTTGATCAATAAATATGTTATCTAGTTATAAAATTCTACGCCGAATCCAAATATGTTGTTAGTTTTAAAAAATAAATTTTGTAAGTCGGAGTTCTCACGGTTCTCATTATCTTAGTGGTTCTCACCGGATCCCATTTCTATATACATATATAAATATATATGCTTCTACTTGTCTATTACCGTTTAAGTATGTTATTTGTGATATGGCTGGGAGAACCCGGAGTTACTCCCCACTGACTGTGGCGTTCATGTTTCATGGATGTACAGGTTGCTTGGCTGGATCTTTGCTTGTTTTTGGGTTCGGGTGTGAGCTCGCGAGCGTTGGACTCGACGATTCACCCATAGACGTTCTTAGCTAGTTTGCTAAACAACTTTTATGTTTGATAACGTTTTGAGAGACTACGTCTCTTTGTAGTATGTTATACTTTAGTTTGTATTTATTTGACATTCCTCGTACTCTTCTCTTGGCATGTAAAAAGTTTCAAAAATATCGTATTTTCCGCTATATAAATTGCATACTTGTTATGTTTTATTTCCGCTATCGCGAGGGTTGTCACATTTGCTATCTTCATAACTCTAGTGTTTGCTCCATCTCTTATTTTTAACCTCGTTATTTTCAGCGTTCCTCGCTTTTAATCTTGTGCATGTGTATGCTCGTGCTCTCTTTCGGATTTCTTATTTGTCCTTAGCTCGTTGTTGCTTTATCTTTCCTTTAGCGGATTGGTATCTTTTTTGTTTGGCACAGAGAATGAGTGTAATATATTTTGAGGATTCTTGATCTAGAATATCTGTCTTTAGGTCGAGCAAATTTCATGTTGATATTTGATCATGGAAAATAGAGCTTGAGCTTTAGAATGAACCTTAATGGTGGTAAGGTATCCTCTCTTGGCGGCTTTAGATTTTTGAGCTTGATGTTGTGGTGTTAGTTCGAGGTTCGAGTTTATTGGAATGATAGTTCGCTTTTGTTTATTATTATAATAGTCGCCTTGAAAATCATTTGTGAATTAGATGTCTCTAAATGTTGGATTTTAAAAGAGACTTTGCTTTACGGTAATTATGATTGGGGACCAAAGTTTGAGGAATAATTTCATGAGAAGAGTTCGATGCATTTTGAGTTTTAGACGGGCTTGATGATTTGTGTAGTTGTCTCATCGCCATGTGATTGTCCATTTGTGGTTTGGAATCTGTAATTGTTCTTTCTTGAAGTATTGTGGTTTGAGATCGAGAAATGTTCATTTCAAGCTTTGGATAGTGAGCATTCAGTTCTTATGGATTAGAAGGTTAAAATGGTAAAATCATTCATCTTGTGATTAGTAGTAATTATGGTTTGCTAAATATGATTATTTATATTCGTGGCTTCGAGTGTATTAATGATCGAATTCAGGATGTTAGAGCGTATTTAAGAATCTTTCATGTGAATTATTGATTGTGGATTTTCCTTGTTGATAGACCTTAGTTGATGCTAGTTGGATATTGGATATTTGGGTTAGTGGCTCGATTCTTGGAATTGGAAAGAATGTATGTGAAATCTAATGATTGAAATTTTGTAAGGTGTAACTGAGGTGAGTTACATTCTCTCGAGGACTAGCTTATTAGTGGAGTTGGTGATGTCGATATGAGGAAGTTTCTTATATTGGTGTGGCTAGAAGATAGGTTTTTTAAATTACCCGAGAAGTCGATCATGATGGATTTGGTATTTGGAGTAGAGTGTTTCTAGGTTTTCTAACGCATAGATTTTCCTTCTATCTGACCGTAAAATCTATCTCTCATTACTCTCTTATCCATCTTGTCATGCTTTCCTTCAGGATTAAAATATGTCTATATTTATCATTCCTCTCTTTGCCTTTAAAATTGACTCTCATTCAATTTGTTACTCTTTGGACATTGTCCTTCTTTTCGCTTTTACTCTTTTAAATAACCTTTTAGTTTCATTTTACTCGTTGTGTGTATCTATATTATTACCATGGTCGTTGTGAGTTTGATGCCCAGATTACCTCTATGTGTGTGTAATGTCTTCTTATCTTGAGTTCACCCTTTGAGAAAATTTACAAATCTTTATGTTGTGTTTCGAATTTACCCTTACGAAAAAGTCTTAAAAAGAAATTTTTTTTACTTTCGTTTACCGAAAATGAATTTATGTTACCCTTATTTTAAATTTTACGTTTGGTTGGATGCTATGACTCGTTATTGGAGACGTCTAATAACTAGTTCAACACTTATCAGCTATGATTATATTTTAATCTTGTCTTTACTTTGGAATGTTAGTGTTCTTGTGTGCATGACAAGAGCTATTTCGTTCCCCATAAAGAGACTTTTCTTCTATATTTTTGGAAAAATGCCAAGTTTTTGAAATATCATGCCATGTAAATGTTTTGGATGCCAAATTTTGAGAAACCGATTTTTGTCCTTGTAACTTTTGTTTTATCCTTTTAAGTTTCGAGGACGAAACTTTTTAAAGGAGTGGTGATTGTAACACCCCCGATTTTATAACAATGGGAAATTTACTAAAGTCGTATATTTTATAAATTTCACTTTTACTTTTGTTGGTCAAAATATTTTGAATCGATAATTTATGATTTCGTCGCTTTGATTAATGTTAAATTGAATTTAGTTTACTTGGGTAGAAACCGTCGCATTTCAGTTCGTTATGAACCCAAAATCGGACTCTACTCGAAAATCCGAAAGGGTAAGTACCCACCTTGAATATTGGGCCTAATACTATGAGAGATATGGTTTACTGGTTAATTGACTTAATTAATATTAATGAGTTAAAACATATATATATATATATAAATATATATCTTTTTATATATAATATAAATATATAGATATGATATAGATATATATATAATTATTACAGGAATATATATATATATATATATATATAATACAAGAGTTTACATAAAAGTAGGAAACAGAAAAACTAAAACCAATTACTAAGGAAATATAGTAACAATAAAGATTACAAATAACACAAAAGATATGAACACTAATAATAATAATATTATGTGACACCCTCAAATTTGCGGAAAGAAAAAAATAATTTAAATAAATAAAAGATGAGAATACGTTTCTAATAGGTTCACTTTAGTGAAAATCGGTACATTTTAAAACCGGAACCTATTATTAAATATATTCATCATAAGAAGGTGTCTTAAATAAAAAGGGTCATAACAAATACGGAAATAATATTATACAATAAAAAGTATCTGAAACGGGAGACATATCTCCCGTATAAATACGGAAATAAAAGAGTGTATAATAATATACAATCCTAAGAACCGAATATAGGTCCAAGGTAAATACTTCGCTCGCTAGCTCGTCAATGTACCCAAGTATGCATCACAAACCTGCCAACCGCATTAAATATAAACACGGAAGCCAAAGTCAGTGGGGAGTAACTCCGAGTTCTCCCAGCCACGAAATGTCGAGTTTAATAAAACATGAATAACATAAACGCAATGTATATGGAAAATACAAAACCTTAACATATAGGATATGCTTTTCATGTTATGAAACAATTAACTAACATATAACCTATCATGTGAAAGCTATCATGTGAAACTCCGATAGAATATAATACGGAGCTCTGGTGGGAAGCTGTGCGTATGCTAGCGCAGCAGAGGTTACGTTAACAGGGCCATGACTCACCACTCAAACCCTCAATCAAAAAACGGAATATGTGAATCAGGTGCAACAATCGGTATAATCAAACTCTTATCAAATCTTAGCCGGGCTGCATCTAACCTTCTAAAACTAATTGCATCAGACCAAACATGAAAGACTAATACTTCTAGAAACAGGCATAAGTTCTTAGTACGGCGATAGTCTACTTCTGTAACTCGAGGCTATACCACAAGGTAGGAAAACATCCTAGTTCTAGACTGATCAGACCTAGCGACAACAGCTATTCCATTCCCCGTCCCATGACATAACCGTACATGAGAAACTCTACGAGGCGACCCCCTAGGCAGAGATGGCTAGTACTTAAGCTGGCTCCATTCCCAAAGTGGAACTCTTAGGCAACCATGCTCCGACTTGGGGATAAGCCCCCCAGGCCGGATCACAAAAGCTATCGACGGTGAACATATACTCGTTAAAGACAGTACGGCCTATCGATGTCATGGTCCAAGCTACTCATTTAGAATTAGAATGGTCAAGACGCCATATACTCATAATTCTCTATGGGTACTTAGTCAACACGACACCAACCATATAATCAAACAGTCACGGGAATAACATCCTATCATGTGACTAATTGCATATAAATCATAATCAAATATCATATCGCCTCATATCTACTAAGGCTAATTCATTAATTAATTACAACCTTACTTGAAGACAAATCCCCGACCCGAGTCCCGCGACGGGTCATCAGTCAAAACGGGGCTGACTAGATCTTAGTTTGACCAAACCCGTTTGGTCAAACCGGCTAGAAACAGAGTCTTTACCACATAGACTTAGACATAAACATCAACATATTCATTACATGTCATTTTAAAACTTCTAACATGTGTATTATTAAATCTTATTAAAAACCCGCTTGACTTAAAGGATATTAAATTAAACTACGATCTCGTATTATAATTTCTAACATGTGAGAAATAATAATTTTATGAAAAACCTTTTTAATTAAATATTTTACTTATTAACATTTCCCACTTGCTAATTATTATAAAACGCGATAAAATAACTATAACTCAAAAACCGTCACAAGACCAAGTGTGGGATCCACGGCCTGATTTGGGCCGGACCTAACATGGGCCTGGACTGGGCCCACGGGCTGATTTGGCTAATTTGGGATGTTTTCATTAAAAATTCTAAAACCGTTTCCTAATATTTTCCCGCATGCTTAACATAATTAAAACCCGTCAAAACAACAACAAAACAATCAAACATCGACACAACTCAAAGACCAAAACCCGGACCCACCATGGACCAACCCAGACCGGTCTGGACCGGGCCTGAACCGGCTTGAACCGGCTGGTTTGGGTTCGGTTTACACGGCCAAGCTACACGGTTCTAACAACCCCAATTCCAAATAAATTCTAACATGTTATTAATTAACAACATCCATTTTTAACCACCAATTTAACCATCAATCATACAAAAATCATGATTATGACAAATCATAAAAATATGTCAAGAACACTAAACTTATTATAAATTCATACAACATGATAAAAACAACTACTTATCATGATACTACCAAAAATCCATAAATAACAACAACATGAACAAAAACTAAAAGTATGAACCAAAAACAAAAGAAACACAAGCTATGTAACATATATTCGTCGAGTAACTCGGAATCGTTACCTAGCTAGCAAAATCAAGTAGCACCAAAATAAGAAGTATATAATAAGAAACCCGTCTACTAATCTTCACCCAAAATATACGAGTCACCAAACTCGTCTTCAAAATCTTCCCCTATAAGAAATGACAGAAAAACATTATTAGAACTTAAACTTGATTTTCCATAATTAAATGTTGAAAACGATTTTGTCGGATTTGAAATTAAACCGTACTTGAAGATGGAGAGCGAAGGGGAGATTCTAGAAATATAAGTTAGGACGGATTTAATTAAGAAATGAAGGTTTTATGATGATTTTGCTCAAGAACGACGAAGAACGGATGAAGAACGCTCAAGAACGAATGAAGAACGTTGAAGAACGATTAATTTGATCTTGATTTGATTTGTTGTAAAATGAAAAATTGTTGGTGAGTAATGTTGGGTGAGTGAGCCGTGTAATATAGAGAAAGTAATGAGTCGGATTTTGAAATTGTTGTTACGGAATTGACTCGGGTTTTATTATTATAATAAGATAATTAATTAAATATTAAGTTAATTAAATTAAATATCTAAATATTATGTTATATTAATGAAAAGAAATGAAAATATCAAGCCCTATTAGAGAGGAAGGAGCCGTGTGATTTGGGTAGTAATCGGGTCTGTTTTGTAAACGATTTGCGTAATTTTCGTTAACGGATCGATAAAGTTAATAAATATCTAGATATTATTATTAGTTTAATCAAAACAATTAAAGTATCTAATTGTGAGTGGAAAACGATGACATGGGTGTGTGACTCCTGCCAAAGTCGAGTTTCGATTTTGTTTCGGGATTTGCGATGACTCGGGAATAGTTAAATGACGTTCGGTTAAAACCGTAAAAGTTATCCTTTAAATTCCGAATAAATTCAAAATAATTATATTAAATTATGATAAATCTTAATAAATCTAAATAAAAATAAATCAAAAATATTATTTTTTTAAATAAAATTTCGGTCCTCAAACTTATGAGACGAGTCGGGAAAAGTCAGCGGAAGTCAAAGTTGACTGAAAAGTCGAGAAAAGTCGAAGATGACTTAAAAGTCAAGAAAAGTTTATGACGACTTAAAAGTCAAGAAAAAGTCAATGACGACTTTAAAAAGTCAAGGAAAAGTCAAAGACGACTTTTGTCAAGAAAAGTAAAAGATGACTAAAAACGGTCTTTTCATGAAATCCCTCAGAAATTCCAAATACGAACGCGGAATTTCAAAATAAGACTCCGAACAAAAATTCCTATTTTAAAAACTTAAGTTCTACTGAAAAGTGTTAGTAAATATTTTTACTAGAAAAATTGGCCTTTTTCGGGTTGTTACATCAGATGCTCAAATAAATGTCGGGGACATCTCCAACCCAGAGATCTCGTATAATGTAGCCGAGGTAAAACAACTGACAATCTTGTTGAGGATGTTCCCAATATGGGTAACAGGGATCGTCTATTCTGCAGTTTATTATCAGACATCAACAATGTTTGTGGAACAAGGCATGGCCATGAACAGATCAATTGGACCCTTCACAATTCCAGCAGCTTCCCTATCTATGTTCATTATGATTAGCATCATATTTTGGATTCCACTTTACGACAAATTTCTACGGCCCTTTGCTATAAAGTTCACTGGCACCGAAAAGGGGATGTCAGAACTACAAAGAATTGGTATCGGCTTCTTCCTCTCTATCCTTCCTATGCTATGTGCTGCTTTTGTGGAGATGAGACGGTTGCAGCTCGTAATGGAACTCGGGATTGCCGGTGAAAATGTCGTCTCTCCTTTGAGCATTTGCTGGCAAATCCCGCAGTATTTACTGGTGGGACTCTGTGATGCAATAACATTTGTGGGAAAGATGGAATTTTTCTATGATCAGTCACCTGACAACATGAAAAGTTTAGGTACAGCACTGTGTATGCTAAACACATCAATGGGCAATTATCTAAACTCTTTGATTCTTACGATTTTGACGGGTATTACGACTTCTGGGGGAGGTGTAGGGTGGATACCTGATGATCTGAACAAGGGTCAGCTTCATAAATATTTCTTGATGTGGGCTGGTCTTAGTTTCCTGAACTCATTGGTGTTTGTATTCTTTGCTATGAGATATAAAGATAAGAGAATTCCATAGGAACATGTATATCTATTTAATTGTACAGTAGACATCTATTGAGGCGTATACTTCTTCACCATTCCGATTCATTTTGGGATTAAGACTCTGATGTTGTTGTATACTTCTTCACCATTATATTGCTCATGTAATGTAATGTAATGTAGTGTGTAGTATATTTGAATGCAAGCGTACAACTGTGACGGTTTGCATTACGAGTTGAATTCGCCGTGAGATCATGAATATCAATTTGGTCTTATTTGAATAATTATTAAGCTAATTTGTGATCGGGTAGAGTTAATATTGGGTCACAAGTTGGTTTGGATCGGTTCAGGCAGGTCTATTTTTTTTGTTCTATACATTTTCTCTCAAGCAACTGAATAAATGCATTTTTTTTTTCCCCTTGAAATTTAAACAGTCTCATGTGATAGGTAGGGATCAATTGCATATCATCCTCATGTTTTAGGAACAACATTAAAGACTCCATCTTTATATTTTTAAGTACTATATTGTATTTTGTACCACTATTTACAGATCACAGTCTTGCTTGCTGTCTTCTGTAATTTTTTTTTTTTTTTTTTTGAAAAGTACACCTCTTAGATTCCAAACAATATACTGGGAGATTGATAAGAAGAGTAAAAAAAAAAGCAAAGAGATGAGTGGTGATAATGATCAAGATATTTTACTACTGGAAGACACTCTTTTGCAGGTCTATTCTCCTAACTTTTTTTAACATTTTACTTGTTTACCTCCTTCGTTCGGTCCAATTCACCGCATTTTACAAATTCCCCGTCAAATATTTGGCCAAATGTACCGAACTGAACTAGACCGAACTGAAGTAGACCGAACTGAGAGACTACTTGTCTTTTATTTGTATGCTTATTTTGCAACTTTTTATTAGTTGATTATGAAAATGTGATAGTGGGTTATAGTAGAAAGTATGAATTCATGTTTTTTTTTGGTGTAAAGGGAGCCACAAGGTATATAGTCAAAAGTCCAAACTATCGCCTCATGACTTTACCCGCTAGCTTATTTGACATCTGCATATTCATGTTAAATCTATGTTACTCTAACTTGGTTCAAAGTGTCGAGGGGCGGATATGATCATTTTAATAGAATGTTTCAATATTTGGTCTAAATCTATGTTACTCTAACTCGACTGCAAGTGTTGGAGAGAGAGATACGATCATTTTATTCTAAATTTTCAATATTTTGGTCTAAAATGAAGTTTCAAGTGTTGTGTTGTGTTGTGTCGGACATTCCAAGTAATGTACATACCATATGCGAGCAAATCCAAGTGTGGGAGTAACATAGTATTGAATGCATTTTCAAGGTTAATGCTTGAAGTATATGAATTACTTGTTCTCAGACTGTCATTGGATGCAAATGGTAGTCTTTAATTGGATGAACTCAAAAGTTTATGAAAAATAAGCGTAAGTTGCTACTCATATGTAGACTAATATTTGCCTGCTCCTGAATTTTTTGCTTGGATTTCTACAGAAAGGGAGCAATGAGAGTGGAACATATACTAGAGACGGTTCTGTTGACTTCCATGGTCGCCCTGTCCTCAAGGATAAAACTGGAGACTGGAAGGCTTGTTTTTTCATTCTTGGTGAGTAATTATGCAGTTTTCATCGGAGCCATAGAATCATTAGAATGTCGTTTTTAGATTATGATGGAGTAATACAAAATTTCTTACTTAATTGTGCGCGTTTCTTGTATTGTGAAGTAGCATTAGCCAGTAGTTTGATAGGATTTTTCGTTTTCTGTCATTTGGATAAAATTTCTTGGAACTTCAACATATGGGTGTTGTTGCATATATAGTATATGTCGTATTAGATTTCGCCCGCAACAATGCATTGTGTCCAAGTTATTAAGGTTAACAACAATTGTCTTCTAAGGCAGTATTGACTGTAGTACAACGAACGAAATGCATTTTACCCACTTATTCCACCTTTGCAAGAACCTTTGAGACATTGAGGAGATAGTGTTGTGGTTCTCCATGTCAACCTTTCCAATGTCTGTGCAGGTAATGAAGGTTGTGTTGCTTTGGCCTTTTGTGGCATTGACACAAACCTCGTCAACTATCTCACTGGAAACTTACACGAACGAAACGTTTCTGCAGCGAGTATTGTGTCCACATGGTCCGGAACATGCTTCCTTACACCTCTTCTTGGAGCCTTCTTAGCTGATGCATATTGGGGACGATATTGGACTATTGTTGTTTCCTCTATGGCTTACTTTGTCGTAATTTTCAGACTCTCTTTTCATTCTCCTTTCTGGCTAGACTTGCAATAACTAGAAGCACTACCGCTTTAGCGAGCCGTTTGGTTTATTCTACATTATCTATGGGTCCTGGTGAAAGTCATGCCTTACTGTGCACTTTCAAACCAAGAACTAAACAGTTTGTTTATCATACACTACAGGGGATGTGCATATTGATATTCTCTGCATCAATTCCCGCACTTCAACCTGCTGAATGTATGGATTCAAACTGCCTACCTGCTTCCCGAGGAGAATATGCACTCTTCTTTGCAGGACTTTATCTAATGGCTTTAGGAGCCGGAGGGATTAAGCCTTGTGGAATACCGTTTGGTGCTGATCAATTTGATGATACCGACTCTACTGAAAGGGTAAAGAAAGCGTCTTTTTTCAATTGGCTCCTTTTCTCTACCAGCATTGGTTCTCTTTTAGCTCGCACTCTAATTGTTTGGATTCAAGAAAATATGGGATGGAGCATAGGCTTCACGATACCCACATTGTTTATGGGAATTGCTCTTGCAAGTTTCTTTTATGGAACTCCCTTTTATAGGTTTCAGAAACCCAGAGGCAGCCCATTTACGCAAATATACCGGGACATAGTTGCATCAATCCGTAAGGTTAAGCTAGATGTCCCGAATGATAGTGATGGACTGTATGAAACACCTGATCAGAATTTAGCTGCTGAAGGACGTTTCAAGGAGCAGTACAATGAGGTCAAGTAAGTCTCGTGTCAATCCCATGTCCTTTTATCTGTAATGATTTATATACTATGTTACCCGGGTTAGAGTATGAGTATTGGATATAGCATATCCTAGAATCCGACTTGGCGTGATGCTACATCATGGACACAGTATCACACAAACACATATTGTATTTTATAACGACACGTGTGCAGGAAACGTCAACAAAACAAAAATACCCCCCCATTGTCCCCTAAGATAGTTAAGATTGGCTTTCTGATTGATTTTCATGTAAGTCATGTAAGCATATGTGACTGTGCGTGTAGGACAAAGAGCTCACATTCCTTGTTCACCATAAAAAGAAGTCTGAAAAGGAAAAGTAAACTATAAGATTGTGTAAACTGCATACAAAAATTAATAATTAAGATCGTTAAATATATGCCTCATACACCGTATATTTTCTTTATTTTTTGTATGCGAGCCTTTCTTTTATGCTTTGCTAGAAGAAGTGCCATACTTTAGAGGGTCAGATATAGGTTTGTTCTCATATCGTAAACCATTCTGTTAGATATGAGTACCCCCTGTGAAGAGTTAAAGAAGCATAATGGCCACAATCTGTATGAAACCCTGCAGGTTCCTGGATAAAGTAGCACTTTCATCAGATGCTCAGATTAGTGTGTATGATAACTCAAACCCACGGATCTCGTGTAGTGTAACCGAGGTAAAACAACTGACAATTCTGCTGAGAATGTTCCCTATATGGGTAACAGGGATAGTCTACTGTGCTGTCTATTCTCAGACATTAACGGTGTTTGTCGAGCAAGGCATGGTCATGGATAGAACAATTGCATCCTTTAGAGTCCCGGCAGCATCGCTATCATTGTTCATGATGATCAGCATTCTTTTGTGGGTTCCATTCTATGACAAATTTCTACTACCCTTCACTATAAAATTCACTGGCATCAAAAATGGGTTGTCAGAACTACAAAGCTTTGGTACTGGCCTCTTCCTCTCCGTCCTTCCTATGTTATGTGCTGCTTTTGTGGAGATGAGACGGTTGCAGCTTGTTATGGACCTTGGGATAGTCGGTGAAAAGGTTGATGCTCCTTTGAGCATATGCTGGCAAATTCCGCAATATTTGTTGATCGGGATTTCTGATGCAATGGCATTTGCAGGAAGGTTTGGGTTTTTCTATGATCAGTCACCGAACAACATGAAAAGTCTAGGTATAGCACTGTGTTTGCTAAATAATGCCATGGGGCAATATTTGAGCTCGTTTATTCTTACTATTGTGTCCGCTGTTACGACTTCTGCGGGAAGTCAAGGATGGATACCTGATGATCTGAACAAGGGTCAGCTTCATAAATACTTCTTCCTATGGGCTGGTCTTAGCTTCTTAAACTTCTTGGTGTTTGTATTCTTTGCTACGAGGTATAAAGATAAGAGGACTTTATAAGATCAGCAAGCTTGTTGGCTTTTCGTATAGTAGAATCCATTTTAATGTAAATCAGACTTGTTCCCTTGTCCCTAGTATAACTCATACCAGGGTTGTGGTTGTGTCGTGGGTAGACCTGGCAAAACTGAGTATAACTCGTACGAGGGGAGTTGTCTTAGTAGATCTGACAAAATTGACCAAACCTGAGTAGCGACCCAAAAATTGTGACCCGAAAGACCCAACCCGAATTGTGACATGAAATGACCCAAACGACTCGATAACCCGAAATGACTTATTTTAAGCAAAATCCTGACCGAAACGATCGAGAATGACCCACCCAAAATGACCCGACCAAAGTGACCCGGCCCTATAATTGACCCAATAATTATTGACTCGACCCAAAGTGACCCGACTCGAACCCAATCCGAATGTCCCCTTTCCCAGGTCTATTTGTATGCACTCGGTGCATTTTCCTTTACTTCTACATAGACTTGGCAGAGTCAACCGGGTCGGGTTTGGGCCAGATCACTTTCTGGTTATTTCGGACTATTTTTGGTCAACTATTATCAAATTCATGGATAATAATCAATTTGCAACAATAGACATTCGGGATGGGTAATAGTGGGTCTGGTCAATTCGAGTTTCAAGTCAGGCTCATGTCTTAAGTTCAGGTGTTGGGTCGAGTCATTCTGATCGACTCAATTTGCCAGGTCTACTTATACATTTGGCAAAATATGCAGCGGATTTTCAAAAATGTTGCAATATTAAAGAATAAAAGGGTATATACTTCATAAATTTGACAAGTAGCATTACTTAATTAAAATATTTGATAACAAATGTAAATATGTGAGTATTATATTTTGATTTTTGATATCGTTCTAACCCTTTACGGTCAAAGTTTCTCAAAAAGCAAATTTCAAGTGTGAGACTCTTTTTTTTCGGAATGAAATTGTTCTGATCTGATTTAAATCATATTTCTCGACTTAAATCAAACTTAACTGAAATTACGTCCAAGAGAACCAGACATAAGTACTAGACGTAGAAATTGACCCGACCCGACCCTAATATGTACCCAAACAAGGGTCTCAATCAGATTTGTAACCCAAATTGACTCAACTATATCTGTTCTGACCCCAATCTTTAATGAATGTACTAATCATTTTTCCTAGATGCTTTGAAAATACACACCCGAAATGGACAAGAACCCAACTAATCCGATGAGCCCGTTTACTGATCCAACGAGTACTTATAAACGAAAAATTCTTGTGTCCTCCGGACGTTCTTCCTTGCACACCTAAACATTATTATTTCCTGTTTAAGTCTCCTCGTCTAGGCGTAAGGAACACCGTCCTCCCGGAGAACACTATAAATTTTTCTTATAAACTTACCGCCAACGAAACAATGATAAGAAATTAAGAACGATATAAATATGGTAAAATGTCATATTTGATTAGTTGAGCTGCAAAATCAGTGAAGTGCAATTGAAAAGATTATCCAACAAAATGGGAGGTTCAGATAATCAGCATTTACTTCCAGATGCCCATCTTCTTCTACATGTTTGTCTTTCCTTTCTCTTTTAGTTGTTGACTTTTTATGATGATGATGATGTGTTCTTTTTTATACTCAATTTTTAGTTGTCAAACATGTTTGCTGGAGTTGTATGAGTATGTTTATTACCCTCAGCCCGTCCCAATTTATCGTATTTGTTTATCTTTAATTAAAATACCGATGCAAGTATAAAAAAAAGTTGAATTTGCAAATGTGTAGTTTCATTTTTGATGGGTTTTGTATGATTTACCCAAGTACTTAGTGGAAAAAGAAGGGTGAATTACATGGTGGAAGTAAAAATCACAACTAGTTTTAACTGTAATGTAAACATTGATTGCTTAAATGAGATAATATTGCTTCTGGGATTCAGACGAATAGTGAATTCTTGAGTTGACATAGGTTCTGATGAACAGTAAGCTAAGTTATTCGGACTAGTAGGTAAGGCCTGGCAAATTGACCCGACCAGAGACCCGAAAGTGACCTGGAATGTGTGACCCGACCTGAAATGACCCGATTTGAGGTGATCCAAACGACCCAAAATGACTGATTTTATACAAAATCCTGACCCGGAATGACTCAAACGACCGAGAATAACCCGAACCCTATCATATTCCTAACCATCCGCATTCAAAGTAAGAGTGGATCGATCGTGCCAGCCGCCAGGGTGCGTGTCATGCCAGTCAGAAAGTTTGAAACCGGAGCCTCGGAAATTTTCTAATTACCGAGTCCAGATGTGGCCACTGCCCGGCGTGCTGTGGGCCTAGGGTTTTGACTCTTGATTGAGTTTGGGTGGTGCTGAACTTCTGGTCTCATGATGCCACTACCACCCTTACTTTTTTTTTGGTGTAAACAATCCAGTATAGTCCGGATTCGAGCCAGATATGAACCCAAGGGTCGCAATACTCTCCCTCATGAGACTTTACACAACAATTCTCTCAGGTTTATTCCCTTTCAAAATGTTAAAAAGAGTCAACAATGCAGTAGATCTGAAATACTGCTAATTAATTACTTACGTATAACCTTCCACAACTTCAGGAGTTTCAGTTACACATTCTAACTTACCAAATTCAAGTGCTTCCTACTTCCTACTTCTTTTTCCTAATTCTTTTGAACTGTTACTTTCAAAAAGGTTGTATGGTATGCACTTCTTTACCATGTCTCATATTATATATAATCGGATTTTCTACGGGCACGCATTAAGAATCATGGAAATCTTTCATTATTTGGGTTGTCAGTGTGTGCCCTTAGGGCAGACGTTAGAAAATCCGTGTATGATTAAATCAATAGGCGTTCTGTGTAAAATGGATTGTACCTATACACTAAATTTTCCCTCTTCATTTGGAGATTTGATCTACATTAAGTTACGTGTAATATTTTAATGAACTGTGGCCATGGTTGTCAAGTTACTCAAGTATATAGTTATATCGTGTCCAATATGATGCAAATTCGTGTGTCCGAAAACAGACTGTGAAGTCTGTGATATTATATTTTTTGGTTTGAGCCATACTCTCTGAATCGGCCGTCATGACCTAATATCAGATGTTGCGCCATGGATGTGGCCAATACCGCCTTTATATGCAATTGTTGTAACCTTTATAATGTGGTCGTGACGGCCGTGGTGCAGTGCCCATGTGTCGCAGCCTAGACTTAATATCATGCGCTGACCAGAGTAGAAAAATAAAATCGAGTTGGATATTTCTCGTCTGCTCTTATTTCTTGATCCTTCTGCCACTGTTCTTATTGGGTTTTATTTATTTCTTATATCCTCAGAGTGAGAACAGTGAACCATTTACAGGAGATGGCTCTGTTGATTTCCAAGGGAACCCGGCTCTCAAGAGCAAAACTGGAAATTGGAGAGCCTAGCCTTTCATTCTTGGTATGCTCTGAACCTAATTTAGGGATATGACTACGTTCATTTGGACCTCCCCAAGCCCGCCTTGGTCGAATCCACATTGGGTTGTATTTGGGGTATCCTATTTTATCAGAAATCTGAGCTCGTTCACTCCCTACCTTTCTTTTATTGAACAGGTACTGAATGTTGTGAACGTCTTGCCTTCTTCGGTATATTCTTAAACCTAGTAACTTATCTCACCCAAAAAATGCATGAAGGAAATGTTTCGGCTGCAAGAAATGTCAATATCTGGACTGGTACTTGTTCCCTTACACCTCTTATTGGAGCCTTCTTGGCTGATGCATATTGGGGAAGATACCGTACAATTGCAGTCTTCTCCCTGATTTACCTCATTGTAATTTCTGAATCCTTTTCCTACTCTTATAATAATTTTTTTGATATTATCTTCATGTTTGACTGTTAGTGATGCATAAATGACTTCTATGAAGATTCAAAATTCCTGCCCTTTTAGTTTATTTGATATGTGCTGCGTTATTTTGCTTCATTCACCTGTGACTCCGCAGTCCGGACTTCATCTCCAACATTCCATATTGATTTTAACCTTCCATACTCGGTTGCTGCTGAAAATGTTTCTGTGGAGAAAAATATATTTTGTGTGAAAGATTCTCTTAATGACTAATGTAAATATTTTAATCTCCTGTCATAGTCCTTTATCATTTTTAACATATTTATGGTCATAATTTTGAAACTTCGAGCACAAAAATGAAATAGGAAAGGGAAAGGTTTGTATCTTATGTGTTTATTTGCTGCTAGCATTTCACTCATTTGTTTGCCTCTTTAACTAGTAGTTTTTCACCATTGCAGGGGATGTGTATTTTGACTGTATCGGTATCAGTTCCCGCTTTTAAGCCGAGCGAATGTGTGGGTTCGGTATGTCCTTCTGCAACTCCACCACAATATGCTATGTTATTTGGTGGACTTTATCTTGTTGCAATAGGGACCGGAGGGATTAAGCCTTGTGTTTCACCTATGGGGGCTGATCAGTTTGACGATACTGACCCTCGTGAAAGGGTAAAGAAGGGTTCCTTTTTTAATTGGTTTTATTTTTCTCTCAATATTGGTTCTCTTGTAGCAAGCACTTTTATTGTTTGGATACAAGAAAATGTTGGATGGGGTCTAGGATTTGGGATTCCTACATTATTCATGGGAATTGCTGCTCTCAGTTTTCTTTCTGGGACTCTTATGTACAGATTTCGAAGGCCTGGGGGAAGCCCATTTACAAGAATGTGCCAGGTTATAGTTGCATCCTTACGAAAGCGTAAGTTTGAGGTTCCTCAAGACTGTAGTCTGTTATATGAAATTTCCGACCAACATTCAGCAGTTGCAGGTAGCCAAAAGCTGGAGCATACCGATGAATTAAAGTAATTTTCTCGTCACTTTTATCTCCTTGGAATTATTGTTTCTGTAACCTAGTGCGTCATATATTCAAAATAATAAAACAACTAAAACATTACCCTAGTGTCTTGACGACTCCTGCCTAGGTCGACTAAGATAAGGTTGGATGCACGCAACTTTATATGTCAATATGTGTGTTGGATTGTTGGTAACAGAGAAGGAAATTGTTTCCCTGGTGACCATTAACCAATTTAGGTTATGAATTGCATTGTCGGTTTCTTGCTTCAAAGTACAGGAATCTTAGAAAGTTTAATGCGCAATTTTGGTATATTAATCATAATCTTGAGTTGAAGAATAGTACTCCGTAAGTCTTTGCCTCCATTAGAAATGGTCATAAACACTCAGGATATGAATTCTTGTCTCCTATTCAAAGACGACATTTATATATTTCTAATCATGTAGGTAACAATAGGTATAATGTGTTCAAATGATTCTGGTGTAGGTTCCTGGACAAAGCTTGTATTCTTTCCGATTCTGAAATGACTAGTCCAGTTCTCTCCGATCCATGGAGACTGTGTACCATAACACAAGTAGAAGAACTGAAAATCTTAATCAGAATGCTCCCGATATGGGCAACTGGCTTCATCTATTCTGCTGTCTATATCCAAATGTTAACAATGTTTGTAGAGCAGGGAACAGTCATGGAAAGAACACTTGGATCCTTCACTATCCCAGCAGCCTCCCTAACCACATTCCTTACGCTCACCGTTTTGATCTTAGTACCATTATACGACAAGCTTCTCGTGCCTCTAGCTCGGAAATTTACCAGAAGACAAAAGGGGTTTTCCGAGCTTCAAGAATGGGAATCGGGCTTACTCTTTCCATTCTCCCGATGATCTGTGCTGCCTTGGTCGAGTTAAGGCGGTTGCAACTTGCCAAGGAACTTGGTCTAGTCGATGAGACGGGTCCTGTCCCACTTAGCATATTTTGGCAAATTCCTCAATATCTGTTACTCGGAATGGCTGATGTATTCACCTATGTGGGGCAACTAGAGTTTTTTTACGATGAATCTCCAGACGCCATGAGAAGTTTGGGAACGGCTCTATGTCTCCTAGAGACGACGGTGGGGAGTTACTTCAGTTCTTTGATTCTAACTATAGTCACTTCAGTTACAAGTAGTGGGGGAAAACCAGGTTGGATACCTGATAATCTAAACAAGGGTCAGCTTTATAATTACTTCTGGCTTTGGGCTGCTCTTAGCTTCCTTAACCTTTTGCTGTATGTTTTCTTTGCTTTAAAGTATAAACAAAAGAAGGCTTTGTAGACTTGGGTGGTTACAAAATTGTTTAACTTTGAAATTTGTGTCCTCATATAACTTCGGTAGTTAAAATAGTGGAAGTTGGAAAGAAAAGTATTTACGTTATTATGTAAGATCGTTGTACTTTTTTTTTTTTACGTTAAATATCTCATTGACGTATATACTTAGTAAGACGGTCTTATCCTATATTTTGCGTGGAGAGAAATATTAGGAATTTTTTGCAAGCCTACGGAAAAATAATTGTTGTTCTAGACCGCTGTACTTTTTTTATATGCTAAATAGTAAATATCTAGTTTATTGATACTTTGACAGCAAATTCTATAATTTAAACTCTCTTTTGCAGCAGGGGTCAGTTACTATTAATGTAAGGATCGACCCAAAGCAAAACAGTTTTAAAACAGTGCAATACAATTGATAGTACAGGAGACAGAGTCATTTGAGTATGTGAATGATATCTCGATAACTACTCCAAGGGACGCTTTTACAGTGATTCAGTGAGTGTCAAGCTAAAGAGACGGTAAACAAGCTGAAAAAAGATCCGATTGTTCATTGCAAAACTATCAGTCTACTCGGGACTTTGAAGTATCCGTAAATCAAGCAGTACTCTGTGAAGTCATCATCTTTGTAAAATATAATAACTTCCAAATGTCCTGAAAACAATTCTTAGGCAACAGTAAGTTAACTAAATTGGTTGAAGTTCCGGAACATTACCTTCAACAAAATAGAGCCACTTCAGAAAGCCTATAGTAATGTGGCTCAAATGTGACTTGGAATGTCAAATTCTATAAACTCTCTCAAATTTCAAAATCAAACTACAGCAATGTTAGTAATAAATAAAAATCTATCGCCTTTTTTTCACATCCTTGGCCTCTTTGCCACTGGTTTGTGGTTGAGATGAGTCGGAAGTCTTTCCAGAACTGTTATTACTATCAACTTCAGATGGTTCAATGGAGATACTTTTACTGTATTTCCTGATCCTCAGAGAAATAAGAATGCTGGACATTATACCCATAATCGGGAATATGTACGACCAAAGCTGGGATTTCTGAGAGCCAGAGGCGGAAGCAACAGCAGCACCAGCAAGACTTCCAATCGATGTATTTTGCAAAATCATGGGCATGCAGCCGAGAACAGTTGGAAGCAGAAAATCAGCAAGGAATCTGACATTAGTTGCAGCCAAAGCATAATTAATTACGTAAGACGGGACAGGGGAAAATCGGGCAAGAAGGACAAATTTCCAGCCATCTTGCTCCACCCCTTTGGAAAGTACATGGAAATGCTTGTTTCCCTGGGCCCACTCCATCGCTGATGTCGAGCTTTTGAAAATGAGCCTATCAGCATGGATAATAAAATGTTACTTTGCTGCATCATTGCTAAGGCAATAATTTTGAACACGTAAACTTACACAAGACAGTCTCAAGTAAGATAAGCTCATTAACGCTGAAAGTGAATTAGTAATACATAGGATGTGGTTGGTCTCACATGTGAGGAATTCTGAACTTTGCACTGATTTGGTGGCAATTATTAACAAGGGATAAAAGAAACTCGGGAAGTGAAAGGTAAAACACAGACAATGTATTCCTTCTATGACACTGAAATCTTAGTCCCAACATTATATTGGGTTGGCTAACATGAATGCTCATACGGAACCAATACTGTTAGGAGGACAATCACAGTATTCCTAGTAACCTTGAAAAAAATTCAGTAGAAAGATTCTTCTTCAAAAATCACTCGAGTTAATCTAGTTTTCTCGCCTTTTGGCCCTAAATAGCCCTATTGTAGTCCGACAGCAGATTCTGAAGGGTGACCACACAAAATAATTGCCCATTCCAGCTTTTAAAACTTAATTAGATAACTATAAGCCAGAAGATGTTCAGGTTTATTATAAGAATGGCTGATGAAAAGGGAACTTGTAGGGAAGATATTAGTGATTTGATTTACACCTCGGGTTTTAAATCGCAGTATCGGTTAGTCATGGTCGCGGTAACGGTTTTCGAAACCGGACTTCACATGCTCATCATGGACTGTCACTCTGTCAGTTTCAGCACGGCGATTTTTATTTCTTAAAGCTTTTATAACTATGTGCTTATTGTCTATATCACAAAATTTAACAATGCAGCTCAAAAGTGCTTTTATCTACGCCATCTCACACTTCAACACAGTGAGAATTTACACTGTCTTATGTTCAAGCAACGCCGAAAACGCCAGAACAGTAGTATCAGGCTACCAGCATGCATTTCACATTTTCAACTCAAAAAGTCGATATTTCATCAATTTTAATAATCATTTTCTAATAAACAAACCAGTTTCTTATATTTACTTTCAAACAGCACTAAAGTGATAATCATAAAGAGTACCAATCTCCATAGGACAAATCACTTGTTGTACACCTTTACTGTCGACTGAAAGGTTGCAAAAACCATGCAATCTAAACACAGAAAGGAAATAAGTACCGTAAAATAAAATGCAGGTAAGCACCTAAAAACAATAGACATCTTATTCAATGCTACTTCGGTGTAAGTGTGTGCAAAAGTGACTAGTCCTCTTGCAAAGATCACTAAATCAGTAAATTGTGTTCGTTGCTAATCTCCTAAACCAACTGACATATACATGGACTATAGGCATTGATACTCCACTTTCAAAAATAATACGATTAATTCTCTTTATGGTCCATAAATATTAAAAAAACTGATTTGACACCATCTTAAGTTTAAGACGGCATTTTTCCATGCTATGTCGATCATTTAATAATAGCTATAATGACTACGGAATAAGCTTAAAACGGTCTTAACCAAGACTAACTCGAATAAACCTTAAAGAACCCATGTCTCCATTCTTGGAAGGTTAGTAATCTATAAAAACAGAAGTACTTCAAGCACCTACCACTCTACCAGGCTACCACCTACCTTATCATTAATTAAATCCGAAATTGAGATGGTCATCTAAGACAACTTTTTTACACATTTCATAAGCTAACTACCATAATTGCCAAATGGCACCAATCACATATCACTGTTTACAAGAGAAACTAATCCAAATATGATCTTGTTCTAGAAACACATATTTGTACTATCTCAACAATTGCCAATCATATCCGCCTGATTTCATTAAGTGGTCCAGATAAGTTCCACTCGACGAACAATCCAACATCACAATGCTACCAGAAAATTCTTACTACTGAGCAAAACCATTATTGTAATTACCTCAATAAACATCAAACCAACATCACAAAAATATCAGAGACCTCACTTTAGCAGTCATAAGCTCTGAAGTATTTACTTGTAGATATCATCATTTCATTTTACTTCTTACACACAACCTGGCCCGTTACCCGTTATTGTAACCTCCTCAGCAGACATTCTACAAAAAACAACGATGACAAGACACACTACCGTTGTTATCCAAGTTAAATTTACCAGCTTTCCAGTTTCCAATCACCATAAATTGATTTATAGCCTACTCCCTCCTTTTCTTCATATTCTTCTACCTTTTCTACATTTCTCTCCCGCATTTTAAAAACTAGTAAAAGCACAACAAAATGACAGCTCCAATCACTCGCAATTATTCTAATTTACGGCCTCTAACAGTCAGCAGTGGAACGAGAGGGGCTAGCAGGGGCAGCCGCCCAAACAATGAAAATTTTGAGACTTTAGTTAAAATTTCCGAATTTTATTTAATTTATTGTACTACTTGCAATTAATCTAATTTACAACTTCTAAGTAAACACTTCAAATTTTCGACCTTTATTTAGTTTACTGTATTGCATTACTAGTTTGTCCTGTGATGTCTGTCACAACAAATCCAAGTTCCGCCACTGCTAATAATACCGAGCCATAATTGCAACTACCCATCCATCAACCTAACATCACAAGACACAAATTCTAGAATAAGACGGTCACGTTTTCAATAAAAAAAAAACCATCCATTTATTGCTATCAATAAAAGAGAGACCGTCTCACACAATAATTACTGATCACGACAATTTCCAAACAACAAAAAACAAAAAGGGGTACCTGCCGATCCAAAAAGAGAGAGAAGCAGCAAGGATCTTAGCAAAGAAAACACAAAGAATAGCAGGAAGAAATCCAAAAAGAAGAGAAGCACCAGCTTCAAAGAAAACAGCATAAGGTAAACAAAGTGCCAAAGTTAAAGTATGAACACCAACATAAACAGGTATTGCCCATATTCCTAAACGATCCGATAATTGTCCGAAAACCCGAATAATTTCATCTTTATCTAACCCATATTGTTTGCTTATTCCTCTTCCCCCTATCACTATTCCTACTCCTACAATCGCTGCTGCCCATAATTTCAACCCCATTTTTCAGACAAATGTGGGAAATTGGATTACGCGGTAAATCAAGAGGGAATGAGGTTTGTTCAAGTGTGTGTGTGTTTTTTCTGGTTGTTTATGGGGAGAACATACAAAGGTGTTTTAGATCCTTGGTACTTGATTGATACTTTGGTTGTGGTGTTGGTATTTATTTGACGAGGACTTTGGTACTCGTCTTCATTCACTGGTTCGGACCAAAGATTAGATCGGACAGAATCGCGCAATTTGGTCTATGGTCCACCTATTTACATAAGTTTGGTTTATGATACCATCCTGAATCAAATTGATCGGACCACGGACAAAACTATTGTAACTAAGATTTTTAAAATAGTAGAAATTACAAATATTTCTCGTAATATGAGAACATTACATTGTTATGAAGTATTATTTTGACATATTATAGTAGTCTAAACAAATAAAACATGGGTCATTAATATAAATTAAAATAATCGTTAAAATAATTAAGTATACAAGCAACATATTATTTGGTTTATATGGTCCGTTCCGGTCTGATCCATGCAATTATTTTGTCTGGAACGACCGGACGAATATAACTATGGTCCGGTCCACGATCCAACATTTCACCCGTATTTGATCTTTAGCCCACTAAGTTTAGTCTGGTCCACTCCCGGTCCCAGACCAATGAACACCTCTAGACTTTGGTCAAAATCAATTACTGCGTATATAATATATAGACCTGTTAAAACATGATACGCCTAAAAAAAGCAATAGGAATTTGTTCAAATATAACTTATAAATAACCTGCTTATTAGCTTCACAAACTTTTTTCAAAATGTAGCTCTCTTTGAGACCAATTTGGAAAAAATATCTTCATTTTGAACTCGTAAACATAAATTATCGTCATTAAAATATTTTTGTTTTTGAGAAAGAGGGGTATTGCATGCAAAGTGGCAATCATCAAGTCATCAAGGGTGTTATGTGAATTTTCCGTTGATGTTTTCACATTTGTAATCATTTGTGAAAAGCATTTTAAGCTAATGTAATTAGCCAACCAGAAAAATAAAAAGTAGACAATTTTTGGTAGAACACCTTTTAATATGTGATCATTGTGATTTATATTCATGAAAATTAAGTTCACTTGTTGATAGAGTGGTAGTTGGTACAACAAATCTTGTTTGTGACGAAGGCATGAATGATCCAAGAGAATAAAAACTCCTCCAAATACTTGAAATGTAAATCAATTTCAAGTAATTGGTTTTTGTATCCGGTTTTAAAAGCGATGGCGATGGAGGACCACCCGATTTTAATGCAGGTCTGCTCTAGTTCGCGAAAATAATGTTCAAAATACATGCAGGTATGAGGTACCTGAGCCGAATTCAAAATTTGTGATTGTGATGTTGCTAAAAGAATATGGGCAACTTCTTTGCTTGGAATCTCCTCAGGAAATGCAAACTTCATCTCCATAGACATTTGGATTAATAATTGGTGTAAGTTATTCAATAAAATGGATGACGATTCAACAACTATAATATCTTTCATATCGATTATATGAAGTATATGGTGTGTTCGCAACAAGATTGTATTTGAGCAGATAAGTTTCTCGGCACAGCATCTTTTTCAATTACAAAATAAGGAAGCTAAATATGCCATTAAGGCTATTGAACTTCGAAGGACTATGGGTGTTTCTTCACAGACCGGGGAAATGGGGGACAACACTATTCAAAGGAATAACATTGGGAATTATTTCCCCTTCTTTATGATTGGCGAAGAAGTTACTGTAATATAATTCATGCCAAAGTTGACGCAAGTTGGTTACCGACGTTACAAGCGGCAATTGGATGGGTAATATATGACACAAACGGATGCCTAATTCACAGATATGCTAGAAAGTTTACTTTCTAAGAATGTCACATAAGCAAAAGCATTAGGCATTAAGGAAGTCATCAGATGGGCTATTCATAATCGCTTCCTGCACCTTCATGTGTTATCTGACTGCCTTCAAATGCCTTTGCGCCTAATCGACATAGAAACGTAAATATAGGATAGCAGGATAGGCTACAGAACAATACAATCACCATCTAACTATGCCATTACAAAATAAAAACACACTATAATACACTATTACAAGTTCAATTATTTCATATTTAAAACTACCTCAATGCCTCGTTATGAAATCAACGATCCCTTCAAAGAGCTTCTCAGTTTGAGCCTTAGTATCAGGGTCATGATCAACAGCCAACTTGTTAAGGTAAAAGCTATGAGTCATGTTATGGCTAATAAAAAGTTCAACCTCTTTTCCCGCCTCCTTTAAGGCCTCGTAAAACTCCATCTGGGTGTCTATGAACAGATCCTTGTCAGCTACACAGTACATAATCGGAGGCAACTTGAGCCCGCTCAACGGCGGAACGGTCTGCCCCATCGGACAGATTATCGGGTAGTCCTTGTTGCTCCCAATTGGCAATGCTAGGCTCAAGAATTTGTCTACCATGTCTAGTGTTAGAAATGGGGTTTGGGGCATTTCTAACTCGGACTGGCTTCTGGTGGACCTGATCACACCTGGGTGGATTGGTATCGTCCCAGCTAGAATTAATGGGGTTAAATCGGTTTTTCCGGCTCGGGCTGCCACTTCATGGACCAAGCTACCGCCCGAGCTATCTCCGATTAAGAAAACCCGACCAAAGTCGGCCTTATTCGAGAGCCATGTATCATGGGCCTCGGTAAGAGCTAAGGATGTGAGCCAAAGAAGGGCTGCATACCCATCGTCAATTGCAGCCGGTAGCCGGTCCTCGGGTCCTCGTCGTAAATAGACCGACACGACAATTGCCGGAGCCAATTGAGCTAGCTTGGAGTAAACAGTATAATACATAAACCAATCTGGTTGGCTTATGCAAAACCCGCCACCATGGAAGTGCAGAATTATGGGCAGCTTGTAATCATCCAAACCTTCCTCAAAACTTGGCTCGGGCATATAGAGGCGAACATGGAGGCCCTTAATAGGATCCACATCACGGACAGCAACTCCGTCGACAAAGTTATCATGGGATGGAACCAGGTCAACCATGAACTTGGCCTCTAGTGGTCCAACCCAAGTTCTGTCCACTGAACCGTCATCATATACCCTAAGCCAACCTGAAACCTCATCGACAACTTTTCTCTCGTGGGCCATCGTCACGTCAAGAACCTTTTTCGTGCTTCTAGACTGTTTATAACAGACTGGTGTCCTGCAAGAATCGGTGTATTAGGGTGATATATCTAAGTTTGTGCATGCATATTTGAAAAACAAGCAGTATAATTAGGAGCACTCAAGGTAGAAGTTGATGGGATATTTCATGGATGTTCTCAAGCATTTGGATCGAAATGAAAACTACTTTTGAATGTTAAGAGAGTTTGTGAATCAGACAAATCAGATTTATGGCTTCATTTCCATGTTGATAAAAATACCATACTGTTTTTTCTTAGTTGATGTGCAGCTGTCTATCAGTCTACCTACTGCCACACATACACAGAGAAAAAACGGAAATAAGATATCACATCAAGCAATTCCACAATGCAACTAGAGTACGAGACCCTTCTGTGAAAATATAAAAAAACGACTTCGACGCCTGAAAGGAAAGGTAAATGGAAAAAATGGAAGACTGACTTAGCAATGGGAAAATATTCCGAAATAGGAATAGACTGTAGCTGAAGTTAGGTGGAACATTGCTATCATTCTCACCTTCTTTGAGGTATACATTCTGTGAATATTTGCTGCCTTACTTCTACAGTTCTAAGTGTTACACTCGCTCCGTCTCTTGCTATTTTTTTTACATAATGCTTTTGATACACAGACTAAGAATACGAGAAATAGATCGCTTTTACCTATGTTACAAATATATAAAGGTAAGACATATTACATGAGTTGTTGATAGAACATTTTAGGATAAGTTACTTCATATCATCAATATATACCCAAAACAAAAACGTGCACAATTGCCTGACACAACGAAGAAACGTATGTACACGATGGACCAGATAGTGGAAGTAACATGTAATTAACAATATAACGCATGTTATCCATGGATATAGCATGTAATTAACAAATATCATATCTTACATTCTTACCCACGGATATAGCTTATAATCAAGTGAATATTTTATGTAATCTCTAAAAATCTAACAAGTACGGAACACAATCCTTTGATATGGCAATGCATATTATAATTTTTTTAACTCCTTGGGGTTCAAAGGGACTAGTTTTGACGTTGACTGACGGTTTCAAACCCGTGTCATGACTCATGACTCATGACTCATGAGAGTAGGCCACCACTCAATGACCATGTTAGCTAGCCCTACCTAACACGAACTATATCACTATACAAGTATATATTGTGATTTTTTTTTGTGTGTGTGTAAAGGGACAACAAGAGCAAATTTGAATTTGATGGGAACCAAACCAAAATTAGAAGTACCACCCCTCGTGACTTTATCCACTTAGATATTTGATAAAGTGAATATTTACTGCCTCTTCAAGGAGTATTACTCCGTATATCATAAGATTATCAAAGTACGCAAGTCGTTACTAAGTTTCAAAATTCGTAGTGCCCATCAAGGGCAGATGCAGGCCTTCTAGTCAAGTTTTATTCAGTGACAAAATAATCTCTGCCACATAACCATCAATGAACAAGTATTCTCTAATTTTGTAATCCGAAGGACCAATACTACTGCACACTTTATCTCAAATATAATATAAGCACGATGATCGAGAATCTCTGCATCAGGTGAAAACTACACCACTCTGATTTTTTGTCAAATTCTATGATACTTGACACCATGCAATTATTGTGCTTGGAAGTTGGAAAGCAGTACAGTTACAAAGATAGAATTTATAGATATAGGAAATGTAGTACCTATGTTGGCTAAGTAGCGGCAATCTGCGAGTCCAAATTAAGCAAACATGCAGCAATTCCCTGGCACTGCCCAAGCATTGGAATACAAACATTCGCAATATAGGCATAACTATGCATATCAAAGGGCTCCCGACTGGTTGATACAACTCATGACCTCTTTGTATCGTAACCTGCACATATCAAATTCGATAATACGGAATAGATTATTAGAAACATTAGCTGCATATATCACAATAAGAGATAAAATCATATTTTCCTCAAGGGCTTGAAAATACATATCCCTGGATATGTTTCTTCCGATATATCTGAAGAATTGCAGTAAGAGATCAAGAGTCCTAAGAACGCTGTTCATGACTGTTCTTTGAACATTGTTCTAATTTTTTCACCTAAATCACAACAGCAAACTAAACTCGGAGAGGTTCAAATTTCAAGGAGAATTAAAAAAAAAAGTAAAAAAAGAATGTGCTGCATAGTTGACATCTATTGTCAGTTGCCAATTGCAAAAGTTTTAGAACTGTCCATGAGTTGAGTGAACTAATCAGAGCTAGCTCAGAAATAAATTGCAGCACAGCGTACAAGAATAATAAGTGAGATCCAAAAGGCAAGAAAGATAACATTCAAGCACAAACTCGAAATAATCTCTCATAAGTCAACAAGTCATACCTATATCTGAGTCAATAGCTATGATCTAGAAACATACTGCAACTAAACAGAGGCACATAAGGTACTTTCCATCCCGTCTTTAGCGGGTAAGAGGCCAAGATTTGAATACTTGACCTCAAGTTTAAAATATTCACTTCGCGAAAGCCAACAAGGCCCGTTTCTGGGTCTGTCCCCCCTCTCAGCATCAAGACTCCGCCTCTGCATCTGGTCCAGAGCATCATCGTTTGGGTGCGTGGAACCCCTGCAATGCAACAAATAAATTAAAATCATTATCAGACATACAGCGAAATCGGGTAATCTAGCAGAACCTATCAACCAAGTATTGAATTAAGACTCGCCACATCATGCATTTGACAATGTTAAAAAGTAGATCAAAAATTGTCTTTTGTTTGTCTCAACTCTCAAGGCTGTTGTTATTGTAAGAGTCTAAAAATAAGAGCAAGCGGTTATTTTCACGTTATCATTCCCCAGCCACAACAAAATAGTTTCTAATGTGCACAAAAAATAAGTTTAAAAATAGTAATTTAAAAAAGCATAGCCTGTGTAAGCTCCTCTTCCAGGAGCTACTAAATACGGAGTAGATAACAGTTTTAAGAATCATATTCACAGCCAACCACTATTCTTTGGTTGAGGATTAAAATGAATAAAACAAAATGGCTCCCCAAACTAGCTGCACTTATTTTAATTGTGGAGAAATGAAAATTCCCGAAGTAATTTTCATTTTGAGTCACCCAAAAACAGCTTCTTTGTGTTGTTCACTTACGGGATCTTGTATCAACGTTCTTCAGTTTTTCCACATTTACTGCCCTTTAGTCTTGCCATTCAGTAATTACTGTATTTGTAAAAGACCTACTTGCATTAAAAAGTAAGAAACTTAAATTGTACTTCCAAATAGCAATCAGTACAATTATCATAACAAGGTTGTCCATGACTGTGTTGATTAGCAAATATATAAAAGCAAATCTACAAGTGTACGCCACATTACATCTATATTATCATGAGAGAAGACAATTCCAAGCAGTAATGCACCAGAAAACATAGATGTAGACATTCATCGTTCTACATAGCCTCCCATCATATTGACTATGTTGAAGTCGTGAGTTCGGATAATGCTTAGAAGACTCCATAAGAGCCGATACTTAAAACTGTTTCTCATCACCGTTTTGGCTAGCTAAGCTACATCTGAACTTAGTTTTGGGGTTAATAAGCTGTTTTCAAAGAACTCTCCTAACCAGCAATTAAGCATAAATTCTTTGTATATCGTTAATAGGAGAGAATTAACAAAATTAAAGATAGACTCTAAATTGGTTTTAAGTATACCAAACACTTCTCATCGAATCTCTACCTCAAAGTTGGTCAATGAACCTGTCATAAACAGTAGGAAAATAAGTTCCATAGCTATCTGTTACTTTACTATCCACCATGATATTAAATCTCGGTTTGAGACTTCATTTTGGTGTTTAACATTGCAGGCTAATTAGGCAATGGTCATTTCTATATAAATGCAGCCGATACCGCCTGAAAAATTTGGCCAGAGTAACTTCCATAACCTTAACAACTCAGATATGATACATGCCACATATGATATGATTGATATCTGATACCGTGCTACCCACTATTTGCCAAACAAGGGGGCCATAGTTTTTCAAAAAGCTTACACTAGCACGCAGGTTTCCATTTTCAATGGAGCCAAAGAATTACGGTATTATTCTTTGGTTTTGACTTATGATGAAGCAAAGCAAAATGACTCGCTAAACTGGCTACACTTCCATTCACTGTGAAGTAATCGTCCTTCAAGGAAATACTCGACGCGATGATTTTTGGTCATTCGGAAACAGCCACAGTCTCTCTGGCATCCCACCGCCTACCGGGTAACTAATTCATGACAACATCCAATTTGAACATCTATATAATACAATGCAGGTACCTATGCACTTCTTATCCACTAATTTCCCAATTATTACCACATATACAAGAACCCTAAAAATTCTATCATAAGGTTACCGATATTGCATGCACACCCTATGCAACCGGTAAGTCTTGCTTAAGACGGGTCAAATACTAACACATAGTAATAAAGATAACTTTTGTTATTTTCTAAGCAACAAGTGGTGTGATTTGTTATGAATTTGACCCGATTTAAATTTAAACGGACATATTAATAAAAGCAGAAATTGAATTATGTTCCGCTATTAAAGAAGGAAAACATACCAATTATCCGCAAATAAGATTAATGAAAGACCGTCTCACATGAATATGAATGCCGCAAATATCTTGCTCCCGACTCCAAAAATGAAATGCAGAAACTTAGCCAGATACATCTCTCTCTCTCTCTCTCCTTCTTGTCTTGTTAGAATTTAGTCCATGGTGTGTCTTCTCGGTAGGACGCGACACCGCCTGACGATTCTCTATCCTATTTTTGTCCCGATTCGGCCCAGGCCACGGTCGGGTCAGCTCGGTCATGACATTTTCGGGTTAGTGCAGGTCGGATCAGATTGTTTCGGTTTTCGATCCTTATTCGGGCATGTTGGTCGGTCATTTTGGGTCAAGCGGGTCGGTCATTTTCGGGTCAATCTTTTATGAGTATTTTTATCAAACACTACCTACAATTTAGGCCACTTGGTGAGTAACTACCTGAAGTTTTATTTTTTGTCAAAAACTACCTAAAGTTTAAATTTTCTTTGTTAAGCATTACCAAAGTTAATATTCAAGCATGAAAATGAGAAAATAAGCGATTTTAACTTGTCGATATCATAGCTTTGAGTTTATTTTTGCTAAACTATACTAATGCATAACCTACGTTAGTAAGTTTCATTATATTTTTCGCGAAATTACTTTAATTATCGTCTTTCAGATCCATCATTATCTTCATCTTAGTTATATACTCCCTCCATTCAACTTCACACTACACATTTCTCTTTTTGACACTATTCACAAGTAAGAAGAAATCTTTCAATTTCCGGCTAATACATAAGAGAAAATATATTCATGTGAGATCTTGTTTGATTCGTCTTTAGGAGTATATTAAAAATATTTAACTCGTATAATTTTTGCAAATACGTAGCGAACTATATTTACGACGCAAAACACGCGTTGGCAAACGTGAAAAAAGAAATGTGTGGTATGGAGTTGAATGGAGGGAGTAAGTCTTTATTTTAGATAACAGCTTAAACATTTATACAGTTTAGCAAAATAAATTCCTAGGCTATGATAAGGACAAGCTAAAATAGTTAATTTTCATTTTTTTATGTGTGAAAACTAATTTTGGTAGTGTTTGACAAAAAACAACTAAAGTTTAGGTAGTGTTTTGCAAAAAAATAAAATTTTAGGTAGTTCTTCGCAAAGTACCCTTAATTATAGGTAGTGTTTGACAAAATACTCATCTTTTATAGATAAAAAAATATGTTTATTATTACCTATTTATTTATTCCGTATAATTTACTTTGGCTTATGAAGTAATTCTTTATTTTAATGTTAATAAGATTAATTGTGATTTCAAATTGGCAAATTAGCATTCCAAGTGTTTTGGTGGTCAATAAATTATGCTTTGGTAGGTCTTTTTTTATTTGGATGGTTTTATAATGGGTCATTTTGGGTCGAGTTAAGTACGAGTCAACAAAGCTCAATTCATGTTCGGGTCATATTCAAGTGTTGTACAGTAGTTTTTATCGGTAAAAGTTGATTCTGTGTAAAAAAATTTAGCTGCAATAACTTTCGGCTACGAGTTCAAAAAATATATATTTAAAACAATCTCTAGTTAAGGCGATCAAATTGAAAAACAAAACTGTCGTTTTCTTATGTCATAGTTAGACAGTCCTGATTGCATCTACGTTATGCAAACCATCTTTCCACACAGATAAAATGTACTCCGTATTGTATCACCGTAATTATAAACAAATACAATTTAGTATACAATTTAGTTGTTTAAATTTTTGTTCTAAAAAAGTTTATGTTAACTTAATATGGTTGTCAAACACAACCTTTGTAAAACCCGGAATTCAAAACACCACCTTTAAAAAAAAAGTATGTCAAACACAACCTTTAATAATTGTTTTTTGTCAAACACGACATTTTGGTCACATGAATCAGCATTTTGGCAAGAGTTTGACCACTTGTAATGGGGTGACTTTCAGTCGATATTTGAGATAGCAAATTAAACGAGGTCGGCTTGAAGTGTTCACGAACTCGTTGAAAATGTGGGAGTACATGCTTTACGTGGGTTATCAACACAATGGTAAAAGGTGGCCTTATGTGTAAATGTGTGATCGATTGGTGTGTAAAGTAAGGCTGGTCAGAGAGGGTTTTTGTAAGTCTGGATTTGCAACAGGTAGTCCAGGGGTTAATGTGGGTCTTTTAATAGAGTTATGATGCTTTGTGTGGTCTAAAATTTGGTGTATAGGTAGTGGGGAGAAGAAGGTAGGTCGTAGATAGTTGTATTTTTTTGTGATGGTTGTTGGTTGCAAGTGGTGGCTCGAGGGGAATGAGCTGACCCACGAGGGGAGTAAATTGATCTTCCCTGACGAGCTTTACTTTACACACTAATCGACCACACATAAGTCTACCTTTGACCACCTTGTTGACAACCTCTATAAAGCTTGTACTCACACCTGTCCAACGAGTCCAAGAACACTTCAAACCGACCTCGTTTGCTATCTCAAGCATCGTCTGAAAGTCACCCTATTGCAAGTGGTCAAACTCCGGCCAAAATACTAAGTCCTCAAGCCAAAATGTCGTGTTTGAGAAAAAACAATTATTAAAGATTGTGTTTGACAAACTTTTTTTTTGAAGGTGGTACTTTGAATTCCGGGTTTTTCAAAGATTGTGTTTGAATTTTGCATCTCCATTATCTAATTTTTGGAGTTGCCACCGACTACTACCAAGTACTAGCACAAGCACAATGCATACTGCTATACATTATATATGCTTGATCTTGTAAGTTTTTCACAATTTCTCATTTAAGACGGATAAATCCGTCTTAACTTTCAGACAGGTCAAGTATATATCACACATACAACAAAAATAGAATATATTGAGAATAACAAAAAAATTGTCGTCTCTTCCATACAAGTGAGATGTTATTAAACATGTTTTATTCGATCTTAAGACTAATATATCTGCCTTATTTCGTTTAACACAAATTCTCATTTGTGACGGGGCGATTCGCCGCAAGCTTGCGACGGATCGCCTCATCACAAGCAAGACTTATTATTCTTTTAAACAAGTAAAACGACAAGTAACTCACATTATGACGAAACAAAACACAAAATATAGACACTACACACACACATTATTAGTGCAATGTGCATGCCGTTATAGTTATGCATGACAGCAACCAATAATTAATCAAAGACGACCATAGTTCATAGTGTAGCAGTATGCATATGTCTTACACTACTAAGCAAGTTAGTCAAAAGAAGATATATGTCCCCACTTGATCATGCCAAAGCTATGCTTGTCACCTTTTCTACACACAATATGAAGTGAGAATGTCAAGAAAGACAAGATAAAGTTTACTGACTATTATTATTATTATTTACCCCAAAAACCAAAGTTGGTCACCCAATTATTCTTATTAAAAGTTGGAAAACCCACATTTTAAAGTAAAACCTCAATTTTGAATTCTGTCTCATTTCCTTCATTATAATTATCTCCAACCTAAAGCATTCTTCTCTTGTCCTTTTATCCCATTTTTCACCTTTTTTTCTTACCATAACAAAACATGTTATCATTACACTATTTAATTAATATTATTAAGATAAGATTTTCCACTCACAAATATACTAAATTTACCATTTGAAATAAAAGATAGGGAGTATGTAATTTTAAAGTAAGACTTCTTTTTCAAATAAAATTTTGAAAGCAAGATTTAGTATATCTTTTTATAGATAAATTACCTTGATCGCTTAAAATATGATTTAATTTTTTTCATCATTTTAAATATTTTTAAATGACTTAAAAAAATCGTGATGTTTTAAACCAGTCGATAGGAAAATCGGTTATTCTATCATAAAACTTAAAATTTTAGCTTGATCACTTAGAATATGATTGACCAAGGTTAATCATCATTTTTAATGAGTGAAAAACGTGAAGGTAACTTAATTATTCTACCTCTTAAGACGATCCAGACACGAATATTCTAATCCGGCCGATAATAAAATCAATTATTCTAATATTTGTACTTACATTTAAAAACTAAAAATTTTGATGTTTTTTTATTGGTAAGCAAGATGTGATTAGAACGAAATGATATTACTTGGTTTTTAATATATGCATTTCTATATAATTCAGCCTTAACGTTTTTCTACTACTGTCTAAAATATGTGATGAGAAAACCATTAAAACAATCTTTTAATAAAGATTTATTATTGATACAAAAACAATGATACAATATTTTAAATTTAGACAAGTCATGTTTTATGGGAATTCAAAAGCTAATGACCCATTTCAACTTCAAAAAAACAAGGTGGATTTATGTGACCATTTATATGAAAAATTGTATAAATCCACTTCGAACAAGAAGGAATATGCTTGTTACCCTCTTAAATTAATTCCAAGTGTTACGTAACAAATGAAAGACTTGTTGATTTGTCGGCACAAATTTTATTTCATACATTTCAAAACATAACACCACTTTTTAGTAAGCATCGAATTCAAATGAAAGGATTATTGCTAAGCTAATAATTCCATAATTAAAGTTGTATTAGGTCAAGAAGGACATGAACCCATGCATGAACAAATTCAAATGATCGTTCAACTTATACTTGCCAAATACTCAATTGGCAATTCGTGTTATATTTTTTCTTGGCTATTTCTGTAAACGACAATGATACGGCGACACCGGAATACCGGATGTTCCCGAATCTCGGCGACACATTCTCACATGTATTTATGTAGGTCCGCTATTTTAGTGGCCCCTTAAAATTCTGTATTTAATTTATTGAAGTAACATGAGCACTTGCATACCAATTACTGCAAGGACTACGTGATTTAAACCCGCAACAATAATACTTACTATTCACGTGATTTGTAAAATAAGCTTCTATAGCTAATATTGAGGTACTCCCTTAGTTGCTGCTTTTATGTTTTATTTAATTTATGGGTATCGCAATCAATTACGTTTCTTATTTATCATATTTTTCCCCGAGACATTAAAAATACTAATATGTTATATGCATATAAGTATATAACCTTGTTCGAGTGAATACTACTAATAATAAACTTTGTAGAAGTGAAAAATAAGGATAACATAGTCCAATTGTTGTCATACTTTAATATTTGTACTCCGTATAAAAGAAAACGTAAAGTATTAACTGACGGTATAATACGATCGAGCATACATTTTAAGCTTTAACCTTACGTATATGTACGTGTTACCAAGGTAACAAGATTTGATGAGCGAATTTCTCATAGGAACTGAATTTTTGAACAATAATTATCTGTAATAATATATTTTACTCATTATATATGCTAAATCATACTATGAGTTAACAAGTATAGCATTCTCATATATAGGAGTATGTATTTTGTTCAAAATCATATTCACTTCATATATTTATTTACCTTTTGTTTTTTATCCAGAAGAAAAAAGAAGGTTCTAACTTCTAAAGAGAAGAAAGTGAAAAACAACAATGATTTAACGACTAAAGTGAAGTAAGTGACATACATGTGCTAATTTTGTGTAGTGGTTTGAAAGCTTTTGGTAACTTTGGTGTATTTTAACCTCTAATTTACTTTGGATAACTCCTGTAAATAGTAAAATTATTAAAGTATAATTTATGTGAATTGTACATATTTAAACAAAGTCCAAGATAAGTAACTTAATTAAGTGTTAGTGATAGATGGTTATTAAGCTATTTTGTCATCGTCAATGCTATATCGATTTTTCCTATATATGGTATTTCAGGCGAATATAGAGTTTCATTTACAATCTATTAACCTATGTGAAACTAATAAACCTCTCCTAAACAATCTATAATTACTTGTATAATTACTTGTGTAATCACTTTAATTTCAGAAGAAGAAAAAATGACAACTCTCAATTTTTGTAGAAACTCCAACCAACTGACGTATCTGATTGGCTGACTATCACATATACCCTCTAAGATATAGAGAAGTTTGTGTTTTATTGCACTCCGTATGAATTAAATCAATTATACAACATGTCTATTTATACTAATATATATATATACAAAGCCTCTACCTAGTTGCCTAATTCTAGTTTCAGGAAAATACAATAGATAAAGATCAGTAATTGAATTGGTTTCCTAATATAAAACACATATTCATACTTACGAAGTCTTAACATAAGGAAATACTAGCTTAGCAAGACAGACATCTGACTTGGTTTAAAAAATAGTTCCAATATACCCAAGGGTTCATAATTCAGGTACCAAAAATAGCGATTACCGATTCCCTCATCGCAAAACAATGAAATATAATTCAACTAACACCCCCTCATCATCAATTTTAAATTTCTTTTCTTTAACTTGAACTCACTCACCCTATCATTTTCACTAACTTAGACCCACTAATGAGTAGTGACACACACACACATAACAAAATCTACCAAATCCCCAACAACAAAATGAAAAACACACACCAAAGAAAAAGATACACTAACGAATCCCAATAAAAACATATAATAGCATGCTTTTTTTTTTTTTTTTTTTTCTACCACTCTTTTTTCTACTTTCTTGTAGTTGACTGACCATTTAACCTTCTTCTACTACTACATAATCATTTCATATTTCACATACTTTCCTCTTATTTCTTACCCTCGACTAAAAAAGCCCTATATATATAAGTATATATATTGTCTCCTTTATTTTCTATACAAAATATAAGAATATTAATAATTAATCCTAAATGGCATACACATACACTAATAATAGCCTTCATAGCTCTTCCCTAGGTCCATATGATCTACACAACCTTGGAGTTTTCAACGCAGACATATCTTCTACCACTACTTGTATAAATCTTCATAAAATTCTTAACATTCTCATGCATTATTTCATCTTTTTAATTTATGCGGTAAAACGGTTTTACACGAGACCTGCTATTTTTTAAACGTGTTTTTTTTATGTTTAGATAATATGGAGATCAATGCACCATGTTTGGTGTTACCAAATGCGGATAATTACCCTAATTTCCTCTCTACGGGATACCTTGAAGATGCTTTGATAGAGTTTGGTGCTCGATTTAAGAGAAGGAAGCTAATGGTGAGCTCTAATGCTAATGTTAATGCTAATGACGAGGATTTTCGACTCGATCCATTATCAACCCTAATTACCAATGATCTCGTAAGTTTTCTAATCATCATTATTAACGTAATTGTGTAATTATAACTTTGATTACTTTGTCCGTCCAAATTATTTGTTTATCGCGCGTGTATATTTTAAATCAAACTTTAACAAATAATTAGGACATCGAAAGTATATTTCTTTGCATTTATAAGAAACTCTTATTTTTTCTTTTAAAAAATATATTTTTAATATCAAATGTAGATATTGTCATAGAGTAGTTAGTTATTTTATATTTTTAAAGTTTTTGAAGAACTTTAACCCTAAAATGTCAAATTGAAATTTTATATTCCGTACAAACTAGGGAAGTAATTTGTGAAGCATATTGTGTAAGTTGCCGAGTGAAAACAATATTTCTACTTTTCTTGAGTAAGGTTGATGACATAATGATATACATCATCAAGTATTCAAGTGGCAGTCTCTTTTCCTTATTGTCTACTAGGCAATTTTTTTTGTTTCGAATGAACCAATTTCATTTGAACAATAAGACGGAATTTGTGATCATTTTATGATTAAATGTAATCATAATTGTTCAAATAGTGTTCTACTTTATGGTAACTTTTTTTTCCCCTAAAAGTGATCACATTTGGTTATAAAATGAACTCGAAATACTGTTTTATTGTTTTAGACGAAAATAGCCTATGTGAAGAAAGACCGAGTCATAGAATGCGTAGTAATACTAGTGGTAAAAGACAAGTTGAATATTAAGTTGTTTTTTAACATATTATTATGACTATATCATAACTTAATAATTTTAGCAGCTAAGCTACACTACATCTATGTCTTACATATGCATAATAATTGCATAAACACCTTGAATTATTGTGTGAGATAACAATAACCAAATGTTTGTTTTAGAATTATTGGAGCAACTGTTTTACGAGTTACAACATGCATTCAACTGAGGAGTTGAGCCATGCAAGTCTTCTAGCTAGTCATCATCATGATGACATACATTATTTCTCTCAAGGTAACTATAATTAATAGGTCGGTCTTTGTAACGGGTTACAAATTATGACGGAAAAAATATGATCATTTCATAATAAAAAGTAATTATTTTACAAATGATAATTCACCATTATTAACTACTATTATTCATTCCGTCCAAATCACACACAAAATAAATGATAAAAAAATATAAACAAATAAATGAGACTAAGGAGTACTAATAATTACTGCCTCCGTTTCAGTCAATAATTTACATTTACCTTATCCTTTTTCCTTATGAAATAAAACAAATATAAACGATTCACCTGTATTGAGGAAGTACGAAACATCTTCTAGCTCAAAATGAGCATACATACATAATTATACAATATTTATAATTTACCAACTTATTAATAAATTTATTACAAATTTTAGGTGAACAAACAATGGAGAATTCAATGCAGGAAATAATGTGTGAAGAAGTAGTAAATTTCCCAGAGAAAAACACATTATTACTAGAAGAGATAGTTTCTCCAAGTATTAGTTCTTCAATAAAACAGCAAGAAATAATGTGTAGTAATTATTTAAGAGAGAATTCCTATAAGACCAAGTCATCAGATGTTGTTAGTAACAGTGATACCTACTCCACTGACTCTTCATCTAATGGTACGTATACTTACTTACTCACTCTTACTCTTACTCTTACCTACTTTTTACCCCAAATTTTCATTTATGACGGAACGAGTCGTCGCAAGCTTGCGGCGGGTCAAACTCTCCTCACAAAGTGCAAGTGGAGAGGCAAGTGGGGGACAAATTGATCTCCACACTTGCACTCTCACTTGTTCTTTGTGAGGAGGGCTTAACCCATCAGAAGCTTGCAACGGATCGTCGCCCTGTCACAAGTAAGACTTTGTGCACTTTTTACTGGCACTAGTCACTTCCAATAATAAGTCACACTTTATGTAGTCAAACTACTCTTAACTTTGAGCATGCATAATTGCATATACAAAACTTTCAAAATATAATGATTATTATTAACATGATGTCTCTTGCTTGTCTGTATAATAATCTAAATAATCGAAATCAAAATGATATGAGACATGCACAGATCGTACTAAATGATCCCCTGGCACTACATTTTGGAGTATTTATATATTATGGTCACTTTTTAAGTGGCGGCAATAGGAGGTAAAGTCAGGATTTGCGGTTAGGAGGGTGAAAAGTTTCAGCAGAGGGAACGAGTAATGTCATGAGTTGAAAATAACTAAAATTCAGAAATTTTATTTTTTTAGCGTGAGTGAGCGTCCCCTCGCTCTACCACTAGGCCGCACCGTATGATGGATTAATATAAATCAATGACAACGTCGTGACAATTATTATCTTAAACACTATTTATAGATTAACAAGTCTCCCTTAAACGTTCATTTTTACTCTGAAATTAAAACGGAGAAAATGTGACAAATTTATGGTAAAATGTGGCCATTTTTTGATAACTTTTAACCAAAATAATTTTCTAATCAAATGTTAACAATTTAGTTGTACTTTTCTGCAACATTTTGTTATTACATAGTCACTTTTTATTTCAAAATGACGGTATTTTCATCATTTTAATTTCAGACGGAAAAGACACGTCCGAAATGAAGATTTGCCTTATGTATATGATGCATGTGACAATTCCTTTAGTTGTTGATTATAAATTCACAAGGGTCATTGATAAAAAGGGAAAGCAAGAAGTCTAGATTTGTAATGTGCCAAAAAAAAAGTTGGAAGTACTATGTACAAAGCATAATGGTCCTAAGAAATGGGGTGCAATATGATTTTGTGGGCCTACAAAATTTGAAAACACGTAATCCAATTCTGGTCCATTTTGCTCTTATAACTGTTTCTCCCAGATTGGAAGTTTGGCCCACCATGGCCCACCTTGGCCCATGTTGTACGATGGTGCTAAAAGACACCATGTGGTGCAACATTCTTCCATTATTTGTTTGTATACTATCCACCCATATTCAAATCACAATTTCTTATTGAAGACGGGTATTATCCGTCACAAGCTGAAAACGAATAGTATTTCTCTCACAATATGCAAGTGGGCAGGGCAAGTTGATGGAAAATGGAGCATCTCACTTGCCCTCTCACTTACATATTGTGAGAGAGACACTAACCGTCTTCAGCTTGTGATGGATAGTGTCCGTCTTTAATAAGACGAGTTGTATTCAAATACGGTCTTTAGTGTTAGAATAAATAAAAGTTTACAAATCCTCAAATAAAAAAAGTTGGTCCACAAGGGCTTTAGGAATTAGGACCAATTCTAGACATGATTACTTTTGTTAAGATTTATATGAAATTTAAATATTCCGATTTTATACTTGGGGTCGAATTAGTGGGATAGTGTTTGAAATTCGTATTAGTGAAATGAAATTGATAAACACTAGATGTTGTGTGAGATCTTTACATAAAGGGTACCAAGTAATCATCATTTCTCATCACTAAATGAGATGTATAATAATACTTGTATAAAATAGAGGGGTTGTATACTATATATCTATATCTTTTTTACATACTTATGATTCGTAAAACCTCTCAATGATAATTATAAAGTTCTCCAAAATCTTGTTGAAACTTATAGACAATTCATACATTAGATAATGAAAATTCTCAAGAAATAAACTCATATTGTGAAGTAATTATGTCTTGACATATACATTCTACAAGTAATAGGTAAAAATGCGTATGAGTGATCGGTAGAGGACCTTAGTTATGTCAGGTAATTCTCTTTAAGGTTATTTGGTTGCCCTCGTAAAATCATGGAAAATAGAAACTCCCATAAATTGCAAAAATGAGAGCTGTTTGGTTATCTAAATTTTGCAAAAATGGGGGAAGTTCCCATGAAATTGACTTCCTACAACAATATAGGATATTGCTTACCAACATCCCTTTGGTAAATTGCATTCCCATGAATTAAGTTCTCACATAAGTAACCAAACACTTTTTAAAAATTCCAATGAAGTAAAAAATGGAGTTTATTTCTCATGATTTATTTACTTCATGTGAATTTGCACTTCCGGCATGAACCAAACAACCCCTAAGTTTATGTACATTTCAATAAATTAATTATACTCAGTCCCTTCTAACTCGATGGTCGAGCGTAAGTATTCTCCTACGAGATTACGTGTTTAAGTCTTTGGCTACGTACTCGTACTATTTATTTCTAGATTCACCACTGTCTGAAATTTCTATTTATTTTGGTCAAAATATACTCTTAGAATTTTGTAAATTTGTAATGATTTCTAAACGAATTGTTATGTGCTACACAGGGGATAATGAGATCAAACAGAAAAAGAAGTTTGATGATACAAGAATGAGCAGCAGCACATCCAAAATGGTGTACCCATTCGGGCTAGTGAAGCCCGGTGGCGAGGACGGTGACATAACTTTGAATGACATTAACCATAGAATTCTGAAGCCACCAACTAGACCACTCAAACACCCTGTTGGTGACTTTGCTTCCCGTCCCGCCGTCTCGCCTCATGGGCCGGGCCTCTCCGGCAAGGCTGTGGTGGCCTTTACCAAGATTCACACCCAAGGTAGGGGCACTATTACTATTATTAGAACAAAAGGATGATAAAATGACAAGTCATAAGTCCACTTGTATAATAGGAGGAATTCAATAATTTGAGGCAAGTGTAATAATATGTGAATACCCATCTGTGTATTATATCTACGGTTTTTCCAACGTATGCCTCTAGGGCACACGTTAATAAGCTTAATATGGAAAAATTTATAAGATATTCTTATAAATAAATCCTTTCATATTAAACTTATTAACGTGTGCCCTAAGAACACACGTTAGAAAAACAGTTATATCTATTGTACTTTGTATAATTGCCAATCTCCTTTTGGTATTAGGCACACATTAGAAAAACCGTTGTATCTATTTAACTTTGTATAATTGTAGATCTCCCTTCGGCTTAATACCATTTCTTAATTATAAAGTAGTTAGAGAGTAGAAGAACTTGATAAAAAGGCGTGGATTGAGCTGTTCTGAATTTTCTAATATTAATTTTAACATTTTCTCTTGTATGGTTACAAATTTTTCTAATTTCATCTTTTGCAAAATAAGGTAAGTGTTAGCTTGAAATAATCTTATAGTTGCAAATTTGCAATTGTAGATAAAATTACGAGTATTATTGAAATAATACTCCTCCATTTTATAAGTCATTTTCATACATTTTGGCCAAATTAAGCGAAATTTTGAACCAGCATATGGAATGAGTATGGAGGGAGCAGATTCTCTATAATTTTTTCGATTACAACATCGAAGTTGGGCATGCATAGGAACAAAACACGATGTCAGCGTGCCCCAAGGAAATCACTATATACACCCTAGCCACGGATAAGTGGGCTACAAGGTTAAGTAGAAAAAATACACCTCGTCCGAAAAAAGGTAGGAAAAATACCCCAAAATAGGCGAGTACGCAATACCGATGAAATCTTTTCCACGGCCTCCCTTGCCTGTCAAGGGTGTCATATGCTTCATTTTCTCACCTACAAGCCAAATCAGTATCCTTTGACTCCTCGAGCACAAGAAAAATTAGGAGGGAACACTATAACCTCAACCATACTCTTCCTCTCCCTTCTTTCATCATACTACTTTATCCAAACAAACCTTAAAGGGAGACGTCAATGTTCTAGCTGACTCAAAGTACCCAGATTCGTTTCCCTCCTACTGTACCTACCTAAACACATGCTAAAATTGGACATCAATTTTCGAGCCAAGCCAGAGTGCCCAAAATCAATATTTTGCTTGGCAGCTCGCCAACTGACGGTGCAAGGTATGTGATCTTCCTCCTATCATCAGGCAAATAAGAGATTAAGCAATGATTACTATTAGTGTACCAACAAGAAAGATCCATTAAAGTGCTCAAGATTCAAACCTTTGAACATCGACATCAGTAATATAGATAAACCCAGCTACATTGCTGTAAAATAAAGGGAAATGATATTAGTCATCACAAATTTCACAATTATTGTACAAATAAGTGAAAACTTAAGATCTATGAACAAAGAAAATCGTGCACCCAATCACTACAAAGTACAAACCAACATAAGAATAAATATATATACCAAAAGATAACATGAGAAGACCTAGTGTCAAAAATAGCTATAATTAAATTTTACTTTTGAGAAAACGGTAGTGACTAGTAAACCACAAAATGTTTATGTTAACTACAGAAACTACTTCATATTGACTTATACTAATAAGATAATAGTTATCCATGTGGCTTAACCAGAAAAGGAGGTAATCCCATATACCATATAACCTTCTAAATTTTTACGACAAAATAGAGTTGCAAGCCTTCAAATCTTTGCCCGACCTATGTTACCTCTGTAAACTGGGTGTTTTATGTTAACATATCTCTGTTGCTTGTGTTATCATGCTCATGGGATCTTTAGTGTTAATCCTAGCCTTTGTTTCCAGCAGTTCAATAAGGTTCGGATGGAGCATCTGATCGAGTTCAGATAATCAGGTATCTGGCATTCTGACTCAACCTAATTAGGAGAGTTGCACTTGCACTAGAGAATTAATAATAACAAAGAAACAAAATCCCGATGTCAGCATCCCTTTTGTAGTTTATGAGTGAACATTTGATTGTTGGTTTGGTGGAAATTATGAAAACAATGCATACTCCTTCCGTACAATTTAAATTGACCCATTTAATCTTGTCCCAGTTTAACCTAGGTGGTCAAACGACATTGACTTTCTGTAAAATAAATTAGAAAATATATATATATATCACCTTTGATCGATATTTTCACTAAATTTATAACAGCATCAACTTTTAAAAAATGATAATATGAAAGTAGTTGTTTTGAAAATAAAGAAAAAGAAAAATAACTTGCATCGTGTATATATTTTGAGAAACTAATAATCAAAAACTGATATCGGCTAAAGGCAAACTAGGACAATGAATTTGGGATGGAGGTTATACTTCATGTTTAATGGTGTTATTAAGGCTAGGAGTCGCAGAGAAAACAGGGAGTGAGACAAGATTGAAGAAGAATTTCGAAGAAGCTTTAGACTTCTACCGCTTTAGACTTCTACCTAGAGGAAGGGAGAAGGAAGGGGAAATTGTCATTGTTTGGTTAGCAAGATGGTACGAATGTACGATATGAGGTTTGTTGGGATTGAACAGAATATGGCGATGGAAAGGACAATGTGGAGGGGAAAAATATGTATGATAGGGCTGGACTCTATTTTTATTTTATTACTTTTTAGATAGAAAATTCATCATGTTTGCTATCCTTTTTACTCAGTTTTCTTATATTTATTATGCACCAAGTCGTTGGCGGTGATGATTCATGTTAAGGGACCCCAAACCATTTTTGGCTGTAAGGCTCGTATGTTGTTGTTTGGGTTGGAGGGAAATTCATGATTCATTTTCCTCCCTCACACCAAATCCTACCAACATTGGAAGGATTTGAAAAAAAAATATCATTGCTCCTTTCCTCCTTATATATTCATATCTAAACAAGCTCTTAGTTTAAGTTTAAGCATCCCGTCATTGTTGATAGTTGGAACCTTGAAGCTTTTATATTACCGGTGGTCTGACAAATACGAAAGATGGGATTTTTTTTAATGCTTTAATTTCAGAAAAGGAAGTAACACTAAAGTCATTAGTAAAACTCAGAAATTAAAAGGAATAAAAAATAATAATTATAAAAAAAAATCGTTAGTTTATAGAAGTTCAAAAGAATCAGAGGCAGAGCCAGCTTTTATGCAGATGGATTTTGCATACCTTGAAATAATTTCAGCTGGGTCTTTAGCAAAGGAAACAGCAAGAACAAGATGAAGCAGGTCCTGTGTGATGTTAACAGGAACCAGCCTAGTTGGGTCTGCTGCAGGCTCTGCGCCAATAGGAAGAGCTGACCGAGGTGCTTGTGGTCCACCACCAACTCGAAAGATAGACAAGTCGCTGAAACTGGCAATGTTAGAGTGAGGCGAAAGATCATTTGCCATGCCATAAAAATATTCCTGTGGACAAATCAGCATAGTTAAGATTGGATTTGTACATGACTTAAAAGTTAGAAGGAATTGTCAAAACTGACATTTATCTATCCTGACTCATTCTATGACAGATTTTCTATTCTGCAAATAAGAATATCAAATTATCCTGCAAGCATACAGCTGCAAAAAAATGAAATAAACAGACGGAACTGGAAGGAATATGTAAAAATTCAGAAAGGTGACGTCTTAGAATTGGAGTTTGATCACAAACATAAAAATGTAAGATCCAAAAGTCGAAACATTATCTATGGCCGGAAATCCAGTAAGAGAAGAAACTAAACACATTAGAAAGAGGCGGGGGTTGGGTTGGGGCCCAGAATCTTTAATCCGCTCCAAAATATTACGTTCCAGCAATAATAACTTCTACGGCAAAGCAGACTTTAGAAACTAAAAGTAGAATCCGATATATCAATATGTCCAACTGATTTTTCAAGTTTGCATAGTAAGGGAATGAGAAAGGGCAAATAGAAAAAAATTGCTCGGTCCTCACCCTTATCCTGTAACTCCTGGATTTTTGACGATGTATTGGGGTTCGGGATACAACACCTCCAGATTTCTGCAGTTTTACCACGTCAACTTTAGGCTTGCTCTTCAGCATGTCTCTAAGCATACTACAAAGCTTTTCCTACACAGTAAAGAAACAAATTAACACCCCACAAGAGGAGACTATTCACATCTGTCCAAGACAATCTGAAACCAGGACATAAAAGTAAAGAAACAGCTGCAGAATGATTGCTGCCAGTGCAAACATGGCTGCAATCTCTAAACATATATCTAGCAAAAGTCCCCAATAGTAAACGATAATTAAATGTGAAAATCGGCTGAACTCAAAAAAGTCTTACAAAGCAGTACTACTAGATTTTTAAGATTTTAAAATGAATAAGCAGCATAATCTTGGAGCTTAGAAGTAGCCCAATCAATGACCATAAGAAGTCCAATCAGAAAAGGAAAAGAAAAATAACTGAACCGATACATAAGTGTTCTTTTGCCTTTTTGCAAGGCAATAGGTGGTGCACTCTTAACTTCACACGACTTCAAATCCAAAGTCACACATAAATGTATACAGCAGCTCTTGAAAGAAATATATGGTGATATAGTACATTTTATGTGATGGAATGTTTCATGTTTTAAGCATCTAAAGAAAATCGAATAACTAAGGCATGTCACTCAACTGTCTCTATTTTTTTACCAAGTGTAAAATGATGCAATTAACCATTTAAGACCCTCACAACAGAGTAGGGAACGTGATACTTTACCTGCCCCAAGACCAAGACAACATCGGCATTGAAGGTATCAATAGCATGTAAAAGCAACTGCAAAATAAAATGCACAATTACAATCATTAGAACCTAACAGCAAAAGGTAAAAGTAATACAACCCATTGTGTTAATCACCTCCCTCCCTCCCTCTCCAATCAACGTCAAAGGGTCAAAGTAATCCCACCGTATAGCCGACTCCGTCTATCCAACCCATTGTGTTTATCACCATGCCTGCCGCTCGAGACTCAGTATTACCAGAGAACTGTCTTTCAAGCGTCTGGCCAAGCTCTTTTACAACTATTTTGTACAAATCTACATTAGCTCTGCAAAACATCCCAGAACCAAAGCACTTACAGAAGTTATTAGCATGAGAAGCAATACAACCCACAGAAAGTTCAGAGAATATACTGAGTGATTTCCAAGAAGTACTACCTGGGCGTAGTGTGTCCATAGAAGTAAACCAGAGGCATTTCAAGAGGGATCCCTTCAACAGGATCAATTGGCAACTCAATAGGTGTTGCTGCAACACATCCGGGCACTGTAATACTTCCTTGGCCTATATCCAAGTCCACAAATGTCGGTTTCCAGCCTTGTTTAGCAGCCCAACTAAGAAGCATCCTCGACAAGCTACTCTTCCCGGAATCAGTTGGACCCACCACAATAACCCTAGGACCCTGATCAACAAATCATCTTAATAAAATGTGAAGTGAAAGCTGGTCGAGCTGACCTGACATGTACATTACATATTGCTAGTACAACTCTGCACAGCATATAAAATGAGATTTGAGAATATAAACTCTGTATTCATGTGAGTAGCCGTTTTCAGTAACGCATATGATTTCTCTTTTGTGCAAACACAGAAGCAACTTGTAGTCAAAGAATTAAGATATGGTAAATGTGTATCGACTACCAAGTAAAGAAAATCAACTAAAGATTCGGGAATTTATGGGTAGTTTTGCATGAAACAGAGAAAATGGAGAAAATGGAGACAAATTGTTGCCTTACTGGCCCAGAGTTTTATTGTTTTTTTCCGACCTTTTTGCATGCTAAGGAGCCACTCTCCTATGTTAAGGCCTGATTAATGGAGACAAGTAGCAGATAATAGGAAATCTAGAAAGGGCTGGCATAGATTGCACTAAAAACATCACGCATGAATGTGTAGGATGAAGTCGAAGTGCAGAGAAAATTTTAACAGTCTTAGAAGCTAAAGCCTGAGTTGGCAGGCTTATTTCTTTTTTTCCCCTTTTTGAAGAGTTGTAACCATGCAAATGTCAATTAGTTAAATTATACTGAATAAGCATGCACTCATGCAGTACAATAACAAACAAATCAGGCAAATACCATTTCTAATAAACTTATATATCTACATTTACCACCACTAATTGGCGCATAAAATAACCTAGCAACTGTAACCTAACCCATGAGGCCATGACTGTGTGGAATAGTCTAATACGCCACTTTACATAAATAGGATCTATTACCAGAAGTTTATGCAGAACTTCACAGCAATAAGGTAAATGGCTACTGCCACCGTAAGTCAAACATCTCCACTTCTTCTGTAATCTTCAATTCTGATAGTGTTATATTAAACGTACTTTTGACCCACATTTTATCCCTTATTTAGTCAAATTAGTAACCCGATTGGAGGTACTTAGTCACTTCGAAATAAAATTGCACTAGCACTCAATCCTTGTTCTCCTTGTGGATAGTCAAATTAGTAACCCGATTGGCGATACTTAGTTAATTATTAATTTAGTTAATTTAGAAATCTATCAACTTATTGATTTGCGTAGCTAGCTTGTAATTTGAGACGAACTAGTACTCAATCCTTGTTCTCCGTGTGGAAAGGACCCTCACAAGTGCCACCACAACATTCGTGCACTTCTGAGGCTTCAATTTAAAACGTAACAATCTCCTGCCTCTAAGGTATAAATTAAGACTCGTCACTCGGTGACTGAAGTATACATAAAACTGATGCATTTATATCACCACTACCAACAATATTTTCGGAACAAGTTTAAGATAGAGGGGAACAACAAAGCTGACTCCACATGTCCACTTAAACCCTCAACACCCACGCCCACTCACTGAAACAATAACACTCTCCGTAAGACTGAAAGCTAAGAAAAAACCCCATTCAGTCATTTTAAAGATATAGTGGACGGGAAATACGCACTAGTACTGAGAACATTACTTATCATAGTCATCAGACCTCTTGAAAGCTTGAGCAGAGCAGCAGCAAAAGAAACCATAACGTCACTACCACATTTCTAATTAATAAAATATCCGATCTTCACTAGTACTGGGAACACTATGTATCAGACCTCTAGAGAGCTTAAGCACAGCAGCAGCAGCAGCAGAGAGCTCATGACTTTTAATCTCACATTTGTAATTTATTTTGCAAACAAAATTAACGGATCTCTGCTTCAATACATTTGTCAGTTTGTCTGAGTGACTTATCACGGTTCTCAAAAATATTAAAACATACCCAGCACCTACAGAGCAATAAAGACTAATTGGTCGCCAAACATGATTTGTTGCAGCAACAAGAGTACAAACACAAATATGACAAATATCTACAAATGCATCGCAAAAATATATAAGGACGGAAAAGAAAGAGAGTTACCTGGGATGAGTGTGAATCAGTAGAAGAAGATGCTTTAGCTTGACTCCTCCGAGCGTCTAATATAGCATGAACATTAACATAGCTAATCATAGGTGTCTGAATGAGAGGAAAGAAGCTATCAAGATTAGGAGCGAGCAAGAAAAGCCGAGAATTAGAAGGTGAAGCAATTTAGCATACCTCATCAGCGACGTACTCAGACAAATAAGGCCCACCATCCATTTCGATAGTTGCTCCATGCCAACTAAAAAGCTGGCATACAAAAAGGAAGCAACATCAGATTGACTACAACAGCTTTGGAAGATATGATTTCACATGCTAATGCTAGTAAATACTAATCCGACAATGTGGAACCCTAACCCTAGAAAGAAAATAATACTGTCATTGAGCACACACAACACAAGGAAACAACATTATTACGCAGTCTATCTAAGTACGAAAGAGAGAAAAAAGGAAAAGGAGGAGTATTAAATACGGCGAATTTGAGGCGAGGAGGGAAATTGAGCCATATTTGGGGAGGAACTTCAGTGCCGAAAATCTCAGCAGTGCCGTTCAACAAACGAAGGCGTAACGGAGTGCTGTCTGATACTTCGATGCGAACCTCGCACTCTTTCTCTAGTTTCACTTGTTTTAAGCTTGACGCCATTCTTCAACACTCTTTGCTTCGACACTCCCCTCAAAATGCCTACTATAACTCTATCAACCACAGTAGATTGAATAAATTAATAATTAATACTCCGTAATTAGTAATCATCAATATCTATTTATTTATCTATCTATCTATCTATATTATAAAAGAAACCTTTTTTTCGAGCGATTACAGTGAGTCTAAGTTTTACGAACTACTTAGTAGCGATATTAGAGTGTACAAGTTTTATAAACCACTTAACAAGATTTACCATACAAATCGTATGGTTTAACTTAAGTAAATAATATGGTTCACATTATTTGAGTATCAATTGATAGGGAATTTCAAACAATACTAACTAACTTTCATCATATATATTAATTAAACTATTAAATCAAACCCTAATCCAATGTCCGCAAACAAGCATTAAAAATTCCGAAATCAATGATAATAAAGCTATTAAAATGAAACCCTAATTAAGAATTAAAGAAATAAACAGAATGAAAGAAGAGAAAGGAAGGAGATTACGGTGGAGTGTGAGAGAGATGACTGCGAGGTGGCGGTGATGGTGGTGGTGAAGCGACTGCAATGGTGGTAGTTTTTGGTAGAGAAACGATGCTAAAATACACAACAGTTATGAGTTAGTGTTTTGTAAATGTGAAGCTAGTTTTTCTTTATCCCGTGTAATGCACGGGTAAATGTTTATTACATTTTCCGTACCGGTTATTTGTTGTTATACTGTATTACTTTGTTGGGTGTATCAGTTATTTGTTGTTCTTTCTATATTCATAAAGTTTTCATTATGTAATTTGACCTCGCAATGGGACTGTTGCTGAGTAAAATCATAAATGTTACCCTACTTTTTCTTTAGTCTTTGTGCAAAAAAAAAAAACAACAAATGACCGAGACGAAAGAAATAAGTGTTTAATTGTATCTTATTACATACAGGGTGTCAGAGTCCGAATGAAAAAGATAAGCTAATTTGTATGTTTAGGAGACATTTGAATTTTCATCAAAAGTGGTAATTATGATTTATCTTTCGGAAATGGTTATAAATATGTTTTCTCATATTATTCTTTAAGTATGTAATACTTATTCTTTTTAGGATTGTCATTGTGAGCGACGAGAGCGAGACACGGGGTTGGACTACTCATGGGCGTAGATAGTCTAGATTAAGTGGGGAGCTGTGTGAAGTTACTCGGCCTAGTAGGATGTTGACTCGACCGAGTAAGGGTAACTCGATCCAGTGCACCTGTGTGACTCGACCAAGTAAGGTCTACTCAATTGAGTGAGTCGATGAACTCGGCCGAGTTGCATATATAGCGGTCCAGATTACTCATTTATATATAATGACTTAACTCGTTGGCTCAATTGTAAACCCTCTTCTCCATTCTTTGAGCCTCTCAGCAGCTTGAGGAATCCTAAAATTTCCTTTTTTCTGATTCCCCCAATCTCCCCCCACACTTTGCACATGCCGGTCCATACATACCGGTCTCCAAGTTTAGACCGGACCTTGGGTTGGTTCGGGTCCGGTTTTTCATCCTCACAGTCCGGTCTCCGGTTTGTGTTTTGGTAAGTAGCCGCTTGAACCGGGTCGGTACTCTCCGGGTTTGGACCTTTGAACAGCAGGTTGTAAGCTTTGGATGTTGGGTTTGTGTACGGGCATGGGTGACGAGACGGGTGGTATAGCTCGATGGACAATTTGTATTTAACCACAGAATTACAACTTATGATACATTTAATTACAATATAACTTTCAGACAAAAGTACATATAATATGCATGGAACAGTAGATTGTTTTAGGGGTTATATAACTGCCCTTACTTTTTTGTCAAACAAATCCATTTAGAGAAGTCGGACAAACAATCTTACTTAACGTTCTCCTCATTTTGCCTAAGAAAAGTCCTACCCTAAATACTGCACTCACAACTTACAAGATGCAATCATTAGGAAAAAAAAGGTAGGGTTTATTTATATACCACTCTATTACTCGCCATTTACAGAAAAATAATAACCATTTACAGATAAAAATAATAACCATTTCCAAAAATGAGCAAATTTCTTGCACTAAGCAGTGAGTGTTCTGGTGGACGATTGTATGCAGACAACCCGACCATTAATCTTATTCTTAAATAAGGAATACAAAATAAAAGCTTGGTTGAATGCATACAACCGTCTCACATAAGAACTTTTGTGAAGGGAAAAGCGACAAAAACAAAAGAGGAAACATTACTGACGCCAAAATAGTTTCAAGGCCCTTGCCGGAAAGAAAGGCCACTAGGCGAATCAATCCTCACGATAACCTCTGCTTCATCTCCAGAATCATCGCTTGGCTCGTCTCTTGCTCGACTTGGTTGTCCACTATGCTGTTGATGGGGAGCTTCTGTCCTTGCCAATTTGTCATCAAGTCCCTTCCTAGCAGTAGTCGATCCTTCTGATCTTACTGAGATTAAAGGACGAGTATGGCCAACCGGGAATCTAGGATATGACTGAGAATGTGATGACTTTTCACGGCCATCCCCTTTGAAATTCTCAGGTTGGAAAGGAGTGTATTTCACCTATTCAAAAATAAATAAGAGCATATAAAGAGCTTATAGGGTTACAAGTTGAAAATACACCCTAAACCATTTAGATAACTAAAATCCATATTGTCATCAAGGGCCGTTCCCAAAACTTCACCGTAAAACTATCCTACATAAGAACTTAAAATAATAAAGGAAGTACAGAAGTATAGATAATGGATGTTAAAATAACAAGAGAACCCTCCAAACCACCAGCTGGAATGAAGGAGGTGCGGGGGATGCATAACGAAAATTACTTGAGAACTGCATCAAATAACTACCACGGAGAACGGAGTACTTCACAATTAAAAAGGATTGCCAATTTGATAAGGTTCAGTAAAGAAATTAGAATGCACCGACTACACAACATCAAGTAATTAAGTTCTATAGTTTAAAACTAGGCTGCTTCCTCGCATTATATAATGGAAAAAGTTGCATTACCTTGCTGCCATAGATGCTTAGCTGCATAGCTGTAGTTGATAAGTTGTTTATGTTGTTGTCAGTTTCTTCGGCATTTCCCTGATCCTGTTGGGACTTGAAGTAATGTTCAGGCCAGCTCAAAAGACCACTGTGTTCTCTACCGACTGATCTACTGGACTGGTCATGCAGCAATAAGGAGGATTTTCGGCTCTGGGCAGTCTTATCAGCATAAAAAGCAGCCATATCAAATAGTATGACCCTGGCTCTTGTCTCAACGTGATACGAAGATCCTTGATAAGAAAAGCTTGTTGATTTATATCCTAACAAAAGCCAAAGATCCCATGATGAATCCAAAAGTGCCCTTATAGTAACATTATAGATAGTGCGTCTTTGGCACCCTTGAAATAGGAAGCCCCCAAGTGCCGTAGCGTAAAAGAAAAAAGAAAGGGAAAAAAAAGACAACAGGAAACGGAAGATCAACTAACCAGATCCGTCCTGGCTAAGGAAGCTGGAATTTCCTTTTGCAGGCCATAACACAGCTGGTGATGCTATTAAATCTTCAACGAGAGAATGGCTTTTTATATAGCCTTCCAGCAAGAGCCCAATGAAGTGTCCTGGGACTTCTATAGTTTCATCCCTCACGTATGTATTCATCGTTGACCTCTCTGCAGTGAGCTTCCTCATGTCTTGCATTGACAGGTTTTCAAATATTTGAGGAAGCAGAATTTTGGCGAGCACTATGACACTTTCCTGAAGTGGATGAGAATAAAGAATATCCTAGTTATTCCATTGTATTTAGAAAGAACAGAATGGAGCCGTTCCAAGCTTTCACTTTAAATCAAAGTTCCAAACATAGTGTTCGTTTTTACAACAGTATAATAAATTTCCCAAAAATCCCCAAGGGGGAAATAAACATAGAACAGAAAGATGATCTCAAGCAGCTTACAGAAAGTCAGAAACAACAAGCCTTAGTCTAAAAATATTTGGGGTCAGCTAACATGAATCCAAACCAGAGGCCCAGAGCAAGTCAGGCGGTCAGCATTGCAAAAATGCAAGTAATGCGCTATACTTCCAAGTTCCTAGTATAGGATCAAAGAAACTGAACTGATTTACAACTACAAGTCCGTAATTCCGTAACCTATCTCAGCCTTTGAATGACAAAATGTTTTTTAAGACCATTGAGAGATTTGAGACATTGCTTATCGTATCATTACTCATTAACTTTGTGCTACCCCAAACTCGATGAATGATACAGCCTTGCCACTGCAACAAATCACCGAACACTTGAGAACACATCAAATTTGCATCAAATTTCCTAAGGAAATCAAGCAGGCCATTCTATCCAAATATCGTTAATTAGAAGAATTCAACCACGGAACATTTTTCAACAGGTAATTCATGACATCAGACCAATTTTCAGCTATACAGGAACTAGTGAGAGTATGAATAATACACGCCCAAGGGAAAGACAATAAAAAGCCATTTTCCCCTAATTAGTATTTTCCTAAACAAATAAACAAAGTGAAACTACTAAAACAGACTACAGGGTAACACATGTGTGATTCAATCCCCTAGGATTTACAGTTTTGCATCTTGTAACAATAATTAAAATTGTAAGTCATACTCAAGGTTACTTCCTGCGTATCAAATCTCAGGTCATGATATAAGGTTTTGTATAGTTTTATTCTGCATACTTAATGTTCCCTACTACTAGGATCCGTACAATTAAATAAGCCTTTTTAGGAGGTGCTAGTCAATCAAATCCACTTGCTACCACAAGTTTTGTTATTTACTCTTTGCTTGCTTTGAATTAAGAATTGTTGCCTTTCTATTCTATACATAGTCTCGTGTGACCGACGATGATAATCAAACTCGGATTCCTAGTACACTTTCCCGTGACCTTCCAAAAGTGCTCTTGGGTAATCTATCACTATACTTGACCCTCTAAGCTTGCATTTATGCCGTGTGTTAAGGCAAGGGTCGCACCCAAGTCCGGCTCAAAGAAGCGGACCATGACAATAGGGTACCTCTTTCAACTTCTTACTTCTCTCTCCATGCATGCTATCACTACACTTGACCCTCTAAGTTTGCATTCTTGCCGTGTGTTAAGGCAAGGGTCACACCTAAGTCCGGCTCAAAGAAGCGGACCATGACAAATGAGTACCTCTTTCAACTTCTTACTTCTCTCTCCATGCATGTTAATTTAATTATATTTATGATCCACGAACTTTATCTAATTGTCTAATAACGAAACTGGCAAGAAAAATATCTTTATCAATTCTCATACACAGTCTAAAGACTTATGGAGTATATGAAAAGTTGGAGACCAGCGAGAGCATTTGGAAATAGGAAGTGAGGTTTCATGGAAGTAGAAAGAAAAGTAGCTTTAAAAACTAGAATACAGAGCTAACTATTTTGAACTTCTCTTCAACCAAGATACTTCTTAAATCATTATAAGAGGACAGTTCCAGAGTTCTTTCTGACTCCGATGACTCCATTTTCAACAGACTACAAAGAGCCACTATAGCAAAAGAAAAAGGGAAAAATCTCATGATACCCCTGAGTTATACCGTGTTTTCCATGGTACCGTTCGCTCTAACCTCCACATGATATCCCCGAGATTATGATTGACTACCCAACATGCCTTTTATCCTTTTTCCACCATCAAAACGTTAAATTTGTTCAATGAAGACACTTATAACCTATCCCTTGAGGTTTTTTTAAGATACTCCTAACTTGAAAATCATATATTCTAGTTTTAAGCATCCATATTTTTTTATGTAATGGGAGGGTGTATTTGTTTAAAAATTTACAGAATTTTCAAAAAAAGATTTTTTTACTACTTTTTATTCAAATAATTAAATTTTTGAGAATATTTGAAAATAATATTACTTTAAAACTTTTATTTATCTTCTTAAATAGTTTGTTATGTCTTAATAAGTGGTGTAGAGGTGTTATGACGGAAAAAGGAAAAAAAGGGCAACGTGGGCAGTAAATTTGAATCTCAAGGGTACCACAAGATGAAACTAAAAAGGGGGTATCACGGGAAAAAGGGAAAACCCAAGGTCTCAAGAATATCATGTGAATTTAAAAAAAAAAAAGCAGCTCTTATAAGTACTTCTTTGTGTAAGAATTATTATTTAATTCTCTGTTATGTGGACCTAATTACCGATGTCAGTCACCTTAATTAATAACGGTTAAATATAATGTTCCGGGTTTTTAGTAGGAGTAATAGATTAAGTGGATTAAGGTTAATGTTTACAGGCCATTAACATATCAGGCCCACTTATCTTATTAAGCCTCTCCTGTCACCTCTCTATATAAGCAACACATGTTTGTGCTTTAACCTAATCATTCATATTAAGAAACACACGTAAAGAAAGTGAATTAGAGAATGAGGAAGGCAGGAGAAGGCAAAGCAATAAGGGTTCATCTTTTATCTTTCTCAAGTGATTTTATTATCAGATCTAATGGGTACATCACGTAAGTACCTTTCAGTAATAATCAAGATCCTATAATTTATGTTTACATATGGTATCAGAGCAGGATTATGATTATAGTTATAATTCTGATTAATGTTTTGATTATGTTTTATGAATGAATTTAATGCTTTAATCATGATGTTGTAATACTCATTCATAATTGATTGTATACCCTTATGATAGATATCGTATCCTTATATCATGATCGTTTCCGCTGCTCTAATCGAATTATTTCGTTTTATATGATTTATGATGATTATTACTCCCTCCGATCCAGACCAATGGTAACACTTACCTAAAATGGACGATCCACACCAATGGTAACATACCTTATTTGGCCCACTACATTACCAAGTTATCCTTCTACCCATTTGATATTTACACAAAATGTCATTGCATGGCCCCACAATTAAACCCACAATTAAACCCACAATTACATGGCCCACCTACCTTTTCCTTTTTTACCCCTCATTTTTCCACCTTTTCTTAAATACTCCAATTTTCCCCATGTTACCATTTGTCTGGATCGGAGGGAGTATATGATTTATGATGATGATTTGCGCTGCCCTAATTCGATTTGTATGGTTTATTATGATTATTGTTGCGTATGAATGTCGTATGATCTATACCATACTCGATCGAGCTAATGCTTCACTCGATCGAGATGGTTTATTAATGATGTTGCTCGATCGAACTAATGTTGCACTCGATCGAACCCTTATGTTTATGATATTGCTCGATCGAGCTATTGTTTACTCGGTCGAGTTAAACTGTCCTTCTTGGCCCTCGATCGAGCTAGTGATGTACTCGATCGAGGGGTCTCGTTTTGCCTTGTTCTCGATCGAGCTAAAGTTTTACTCGATCGAGGGGTTTGTTTGCATTCTCTACTCGATCGAGCTAAAGCTGTACTCGTTCGAGGGGTTCTTGTTTATTTTCTTCTCGATCGGGCTAAAGTTGTTCTCGATCGAGATGATTTTGTTTATTTTCTACTCGATCGAGCTGATGTCTTACTCGGTCGAGGTCTTCCCGTGTTGGTTCGATGCTTAAAGTTTGTTTTCATTGTATGCTCGTGTAATATTATGCTATTATGCTTAAAGGAGACCTTCGCATTATGACGAGTTGAAATGCACCACAGTGATTTCATCTCGTACGCGATCAGATCTCATAATGTAATTGGGCATTCACATTATGTTGATGTTCACCACAGTGGACTCAAATTATGCAGTGAATATCCGACTAAGCATACATTCTTATTGAAGATTAATTATATCCTATGTATCGATTAAAGGAGACCTTCGCATTATGACGAGTTGAAATTCACCACAGTGATTTCATCTCGTACGCGATCAGATCTCATAATGTAATTAAATTGGGCATTCACATTATGTTGATGTTCACCACAGTGGACTCAAATTATGCAGTGAATATCCGACTAAGCATCTAATGGGGTGAAATAACTTGTATTAAGGTTTTACCCACAGGTAACCTGACATTAAAGTGAAACACTCATTAAAGAGAGTATACTTGATTATGTAATTAAGCATGCGTAGGTTGTCCACAGATACTGCACTTGCTTAATGAATGTTTATGAGTTACTCATTTAAGTCTCAAGTCTTAGTCATAATTGCTATTGTGTAATAAACTCAAAGCCTAAAGTTCTGAGCATTGTTCATAATGCAGTACCGTTGCAAAGCTCTCTCAATAACTTGACAGTCTTTGCTTAAAGTTCTTACAACTTACCACTGCACCAAACATTAAGTCCTCCATTTCGGAGACAGGCTGTACTGCAGCCAGTAAGTACATGGAAATCATTAAGGAACGCTTTCAGACTACCGATAAAACGGTAGCTGCTAAGTATAATGAGAATGTCACCACCATGCAGCAACATGTGCTGCACATGACGAATCTGGCAGCTAAGTTGGGAAAACTGGGCATGAAAGTTAAGGATCCGTTCCTTGCCCATTTTATAATCAACTCTCTGCCTGATAAGTTTGATGCTTTTCACCTTCATTACAACACCGTTAAAGAAATTTGGAGTGTTAATGAATTGACCAATAAACTGGTTCAGGAAGCAGCAAGAATCAAACAGAAAGATGAGGCTGATGCCTCAAGTAAGAATGGTGGTTTACCCCAGGCACATCATGTGCATCATGTAAGCGGGAAATCTAAAGGCAAGTTTAGAAACAGAAAGGGCATTAAGTTAAGCCCTTCTGATAAAACGTCTGAATCTGGCATAAACAAGGAAATTAAGAAGCAGGAAAGTTGCTTTTCTGTAGGAAACCTGGGCACTTTCAGCAAGACTGCATAAAGCGTAAGAATTGGTTCGAAAAGAAGGGTAAGCCTTTGGCTTTAGTATGTTTCGAATCAAATTATGTTGAAATTCCTTCTAATACATGGTGGCTGGATACATGCTCTAATGAAAGTTCCTCCTTCTTGTGGCATAAACGTTTGGCCCATATTTCAAGAGAAAGAATGAACATATTGGTTAAAAAACAATATGTTACCTTCTCTTGATTTTACGGATTTTGGGACGTGTGTGGAATGCATTAAAGGTAAGCAAACCAAACACACCAAGAAAGGGTCCACAAGAAGCACTGCTCTATTAGAAATTATACATACAGACATTTGTGGTCCATTTGATGTTCCCTCCATGAGCGGAGAGAAATATTTCATCACCTTTATCGATGATTATTCACGTTATTGTTATCTTTACCTTTTGCATGAAAAATCTCAATCAGTAAACGCTTTAAAGGTTTACATTAAGGAGGTGGAAAGGCAATTGGGAAAGAAAGTGAAAATCATAAGGTCAGATAGAGGTGGTGAATATTATGGCAAATATGATGAATCAGGACAACATCCTGGTCCCTTTGCAAAACTCCTTGAAAGTTGGGGTATTGTCCCTCAGTACACAAATCCTGGTTCTCCATGGATGAATGGTGTAGCTGAGAGGCGTAATCGAACCCTATTAGAGGCTGTGAGGACAATGATGAGTAATACCAACTTACCCATGAAATTGTGGATGCATGCCCTTATGACTGCTGTGTATGTTGGAAACCGGGTCCCCAGTAAGGCAGTTTCAAAAACACCATTTGAACTGTGGAAAGGGTGGAAACCGAGTCTTCAACATCTGCATATATGAGGATGCCCAGCAGAGGCACGTATTTATAATCCACATGAAAGGAAACTCGATCAAAAAACCATTAGTGGGTTCTTTATCGGCTATCCAGAAAAGTCTAAAGGGTATAGGTTTTACTGTCCTACACACAAAACAAGAATTGTGGAAACCGGAAATGCCAAATTCCTTGAGAATGGCGAAGTTAGTGGGAGTGATCACGTAAGGGATGTCATAGTCAATGAAGTTAGGGTGGCTATTCCAGATTTTTTGCCCCAATTTCAATTGATAAAGTTCCACATAATGATAATGTTGACCCGGTCAATACTGTGGAACCTAACGTTGATGACCCTCCACTCCCGAATGATAACATTGCCACTGAAGTTGTTGATACAGCTCCTGAAATAGTATTAAGAAGGTCCACAAGACCTAGAAAGCCAACTACTTCAGATGACTATGTATATCTACAACAATGTGAATTTGACATTAGTATTGATAATGATCCGGTTACGTTTTCACAAGCTATGAATTGTAATGATTCCGATAAATGGATTAATGTCATGAAAGAAGAGATGGAGTCTATGGCTAAGAATAAGGTCTGGGAGTTGGTCAATTTACCAGTAGGTCATAAGGCTGTCGGCTGCAAGTGGGTCTTTAAGACCAAGCGCGACTCCTTGGGTAATATTGAACGACATAAAGCCAGACTGGTAGCTAAAGGTTTTAATCAGAAAGAAGGCATTGATTATAATGAAACCTTCTCTCTAGTTTCTAAGAAGGAATCATTACGGATCATTTTAGCTTTTGTAGCTCATTTTGACTTAGAGCTACATCAAATGGATGTGAAAACGGCATTCTTGAATGGGAGTTTGGAAGAAGAAGTCTACATGGCTCAGCCTGAAGGCTTCATTATTGATGGCAAAGAGGACAAAGTCTGTATATTAAAGAAGTTCATTTATGGACTTAAGCAAGCTTCTCGACAATGGTATATTAAGTTCTATAATACCATTACCTCCTTTGGGTTTCAAGAAAACACTGTTGATCAGTGTATATACCTGAAGATCAGTGGGAGTAAGTTTGCATTTTTGGTCTTATATGTCGATGACATACTTATTGCAAGCAGTGATTTGAGACTATTACGTCAAACTAAAGATTTCCTATCAGACAACTTTGAGATGAAAGATATGGGAGAGGCGTCCTATGTGATCGGGGTGGAAATATCTCGAGACAGATCACAAAGGACATTAGGATTGTCTCAGAAAGCCTATATCAGTAAAGTTTTAGAAAGATTTAACATGGTAAAATGTAATCCCAATGATGTTCCTATTCAGAAAGGGGATAAGTTCAGTTTAAGTATGTGTCCTAAGACTGAACTTGAACGAAATACCATGAAAAACTTTCCTTATGCATCTCTGGTTGGAAGCTTAATGTATGCGCAGGTCTGTACAAGACCTGACATAAGTTTTGCAGTAGGTATGTTGGGTCGATATCAGTCCAATCCTGGAATGGGTTATTGGATATGCTGACTCAGATTTTGGTGGATGCGTGGACTCAAGGAAAAGCACTTTTGGTTATGTGTTTGTTTTAGCTGGGGGAGCAATCTCCTGGAAAAGTGCTAAACAAACAATTATTGCCTCATCCACTATGGAAGTTGAATTTGTAGCGTGCTTTGAGGCTACTATTCAAGCTTTATGGTTGCGGAATTTTCTCTCAGGGCTTAGCATTATGAACTCTGTTGCAAGGCCGTTGAGAACTTATTGTGATAATACCGCAACTGTCTTCTTTTCGAAGAATGACAAGTATTCTAAAAGAATAAAGCACATGGAAATGAAATACTTGTCAGTTAAGGAGGAAGTTCGGAAAAACACTGTGTCAATCGAGCACATTATGACTAGTGCTAATATAGCAGATCCTTTAACTAAGGGATTACCTCCAAAGACATTTTTGAAGCATGCTATTGATATGGGTCTGGAGGATAATCATTAAGGCTTTTCGTTTATGTTTGGATCATGCTAGTGCTTTGTAATGATGACACTTATGTTTTGATTAATCGACTTATGTTTTATTATGATGATGATTTCCGAACGTTTTTCTGTATCGTATTATTGTTATTGTATACATTGTTGTTGCACGATTAACAGAATCGGTCCTTTTCCTCAAGGACATTATTTGGGGATTATGTTTGCTCCTTGTACAGACTGATTATTCTAAGTGATTGGTTCGTAGTACATGGAAGGACCACTTCTCTTTTATAGTTGTGTCTCCGCCATGACTCAACCAGTTGTTCAGGGATGATCAGGATAATTAAGATAAACCCATTATGTGTTCATTTAACCGTCTACGCGCCTTATGTTATAATTAAACGTGACATTATGTTTTAATCAGTAATATGGTCCAAGTGGGAGAATGTAAGAATTATTATTTAATTCTCTGTTATGTGGACCTAATTACCGATGTCAGTCACCTTAATTAATAACGGTTAAATATAATGTTCCGGGTTTTTAGTAGGAGTAATAGATTAAGTGGATTAAGGTTAATGTTTACAGGCCATTAACATATCAGGCCCACTTATCTTATTAAGCCCCTCCTGCCACCTCTCTATATAAGCAACACCTGTTTGTGCTTTAACCTAATTTATTCATATTAAGAAACACAAGTAAAGAAAGTGAATTAGAGAATGAGAAAGGCAGGAGAAGGCAAAGCAATAAGGGTTCATCTTTTATCTTTCTCAAGTGATTTTATTATCAGATCTAATGGCTACATCACGTAAGTACCTTTCAGTAATTATTGCTTTAATCAAGATCCTATAATTTATGTTTACCCTTTGTTGAGTCAATCATACTTTGTATTATTTAAATCAATGAAACATCTCACAAGCAAATTGTGGTTTATTATCTGTCCCATAGGCGTTCAGATCTACTGCAGCTCTGTGTACAGTCATTCTAATCTCAACCATTCACTGATGTCAAACCGGTCGGATTTTCCCCTTATGGTTGCAACTTTTTTTTAAAAAAATCAAATAACCCCATCCTATCATTCCTCCTTCATCCTAAAGTGACCCACTTACTACCATGAACTCATCAGCCTAAGCTACCCACCACCTCAAGTCTACAACCACTACTACCGTCAAAAGTATTATGATTTACGATTGTGTCGAGAACACCATTATGATGTTGGACGACTGGATTTTTTGGCGTCGATCATTTTGGTAAAGTGGGTGTCTGACGGCGTTAGGTTACTAGCAAAATTGGGATTTTAGCACGTCAAAGCTCTAAAAGTAGGGGTAATAGCGGAATTAGTTAGTATGAAGAGGAGAGTCGAACGAGAAAGACGGAGCAGTTGTATACCGAAGAAAGCCCCCCGCAAATGAGGGACAAAATATAAATGAGAGTCCAAGTGGTTACGTGGATGAATTTTGGTGGGTTGGATTTTATTCTATGGTTGAGATTAGATTAACTCTATACATAATGCATATTATTGACACTGCAGTGGATCCAAACGCCCCCCACAGTAACACCCATAAATTTGTGGCACTGAGGCGTCTAACCAAAACAAACTTTCTTCGGAACAATGGAAGGCGCTGCATAATTCTAATCCTTGCAATAGGTTGCTGTTAAAAACTAGGTTTTTCCAAAAAAAATCTTAGTTCTGCTGCGGTCTTTATTGGTAGCCAATTCTATATTAGATAAATTAATAATCACGTCTATAGTTTTAAATGTTAAATGAACTCCCTACCTTCACCAATAAAAAATTCAGGTAAAAGGAAGAGACAAGGGTAGCACATAGAAAAGAGGGGAAATTTAAATTCAAGATTTTTCTCCTGAACACGACATTAAATTGTCTCATTGTTTCATGTCCAAAAGTACACTTACAGAATTCAATATATTTAAAAAAAAAATAAAAATAAAAAAGAGCTGAAAATTAATTTACCTTCCATAAGAAATCTTCTACCGTAGGATTTGCTTTTGAAACAGACAAAAACTTATCAGTTTCAATATAGAAGCACACTGCAACAGAATCTGTGATCATATCACAAAAATAGGGCTTCCCAATCAGCGCTTCATACAGTCCCAACGTACTTCCATGAGTAAAAGTTGGATGCAAGGCATGTTTGTTTCTTCTGTTCTGACTTGACCACTACACATAAAGAAGATCTCATCTGACAAACTCCCAAAAGTCGTGATGAATTTGATTTCTTTGATCAATGATTTAGCAATTATTATTTTACCTTCACCACCCCGTTTGATATAAGCCAAACTCCATTTGGATTCGAGCCCTCCTTGTATAGAGTCATACCACGTGCTTTAACTTCCTCTTTGGTAGAACCAACAAGCATATTACGAACACTCACCGCAAGAGCTCCCAAAAGAGGATGAGTACTGGCTAAATCTCTAACCTTTGGGATCTTAACTGCGGGAGGGTTACGTAGAAGCTTTTTCAAATCAGTCTGAAATAATGACGCAATATCTCAATTGACAGATTAAACAGATTGTAAGGATATTGGTAAACGCAAACTAAAGCATATAGTTACCTGGACAGCATCATGGAGATGGAACATCTCTTTCTCTTCAAGTATTCCTGCCTTTTCTAGACTCTGAACATATTCAATTAAATGTTGCAGCACTGCATGCGTTACTTGCCTCGTTTTCACAACTTGTAAAACCTGAATTTATGGATATTAATGTTAATGAAGCAGGATACTTGATTAACACATGGAAGCAAATATTTTTTTTAAAGAAAAAAATAAAAGAAAAGGAAAGGAAAGGAAAACGGAACTATCAAGTGAAGGAGAAACTTGAGAGCTTGACATAATGATAAAAACCAAAAAGTTCCCACAGTGACTATGATATGACACAACCTCAGGAAATGTGATGCGAACATCCTCCAGGAACTTTTTTGCTTCCTCTCCTTCTGCCTCACTTTCATTGATCACGGCATAAGAAATCTCACTATCACCTGCCAAGTTCATTGGAAGACAAAACTAACCATAGTTAACGATAGTAGTACGATATTGATGCACATTATTGTATATAATAAAACTTTTTCTACATTATCAATGTCATATATATTCCTGTATAACATTATTGTATATTCCGATACTGAAAATAGATGCCGGTAGAATTGTATATAAATTAGACAATATCATCAAGCATGCTACGAAGTGAACTCACCAATGAAATCATGGAGTTGCCTACGAGCAATTCTATGGGCTCGCAGAAATGCAGCACATATGTAACATCCAGTCTCTAATCTTTCAACCGTAAAAAATGTAACCAACTTTTTGGGAAAGGCGCTGCCTTGCAGGAATTTGTAGTAGTTTGGAAAATGAACATTTTTTCTCAATCCTTTCCAATCACATAATGGTTCATGGGCTACCAAATCAAGAGCTTCATCAACTGATTGCATTAAGATATTTGCAGTACTTTGAGTTATCCTTCCTTCATCAAGCATCACCCAGTAAGCGGCTTGGACACCTGTATTGGAACAAGATACAAGGCTAATCAGTATACATCCAAAGCAGACGCAAATTACTTCCTTTTTCTTTCTTTTATAGAAATCAAGTACCATAAACGTACGCAAAACAAGTTTTTACTGTACACAAGGGGTCTTATCATGTTGTGTAAGATTGCAAGATATCGTTGCAACAAATCTTCTCCCACGTAGACAAGAAACAATTGGTCAATTTTCCATCTCACATACAACAACAACAACTACTGCCTGTGGCGGGATAAGGGGGATTGGATATTTGGATGTATGCATCATTAGTTCATTACCCCTGAGCATAGATGTTTTTAGATGGCCCACAATGAAAATTGCGTCCAAACACTCCGCTGTTTCATGGAGCATAGAGAGTCATTGTACTTTCCCATCCCACGTAGTATACCAAAAATTGACCGCCAATATACAAAATAAATGTTCTAAAAGAAAGTATATAAGAAAATGTGGCCATGAAATATCAACAGATTTAAGAACGCTCCCTAGAAATCGCAATCATGAAAGAAGATGAAGGGGTAAGATATAGATTTATGATGGATCTTTACCAGGGGATGCACTCGTATGAGTTCAGTTCAACATAAATGCTTGTGTAGGTGTCAGACTTGAATACCCTCATTCAGTCATTGTCTATAGCACAACACAGCTAACTAAGTTCAAGTTCATATCAAGCACATACTAACTTTAAAAATGAACAGATTCTAATAAAATTATGTATGCCACTGGCCCACAACAGGTTTTCCAAACCAAAAGACTAGTAAATTGGAATTTAGATAGAGTTTATAAGAATTACAAGAACAGCTCAAGTAAGAGAAATCAAGAGGATATACCATTTAATAGGCGAACACGCATATCTTTCAGGTTCATGGAATCTACATTACTCCCAGAGACTGAAGCATCATGCGGATGGATGCGCTCCCCATCAATGCTGTTTAAGCTTTTAATATATCTTTTAACAGTGGGCCAGTCAGCAGGTCCTAGTTCCTCATCTTCCCCAAGATCGCCAAATGCCTCTAACGCTTTCTTTTCCATTTCATATTTTGTAAATTGCAGTATGCGCCTCTGACACAAACAATGACATTGAGGACCATTATTCAGATTTATGCAGCCTTATCTGTATTGCTGAAGACATATTTATCGAGGACTCATGAGTCATGATACATCAAGCCACTTCATTATAAAAGAACTTAAGAGGTATAGCCAATTTAGAGATCCCTTTTGTTTCATTATATACATGACCAAAGAATAACGAGTATTTGACATCATTCTCTGCTTACATGATGATGCAAAATCTCTATAGAACTTTTTCTTCAAAATCATAATTTATCTTGAAGGGGAGTTGCTATTTGTGAATATGATTAGGAAAGAAATGGAAAGAGAAAAACATAAGTCACTTGACCAATTGACCTCATACCAAACCAAAAGTGCATGCTTTTGAAAGGAAGATTAAGAGGACAACTAGTTATGATTGTGCCTACACTGACTCTGCTAAGACCCATCTTCCTAATGAAGATTGAGCTAACAATTAAATAATTCGAACAGCTATCCAAACAAAAGCTTACTTTTGCTGCTGATAATTTCGCCAGCCCCAAAAATTGCAAGACAAATTGTGTGGTTGATCCATTCAAAATTAATGTTAAGAATACAATTCCACCAGTGAAGAAGACAAACTGCAACAAACAAGTCACCACGATGACCACCAAACGTTCAAATGAATATTAGTATCCTTGAAGTCCAACAGATCTCATCTGAATTTATGGATTTAATGTATAGTAACTCAGGTTCATACCAGTGTTCCAGTTTGCGAACTGAGGCGAGATGTGTCTCCACTGGAACGCTGAAATAGCAGGAGGAAAAAATTAATTGAAACCTCAGAAATGATTTGAATTTTGAAATGAGTTGGCAGCTAAACAAATTCAGGGGTACTGATTTACTAGGAGAGTTTGAATATGTAGTATCTATAAATTGATGGATCAATGAAAAACTCGCATCCATATCTATAATACCACTAATAAATAAAGAAATAATGAAAAAACACCTAAAATATTAGTTCTTTCTTTGATAAGAATAAATATATTTATAATTTAGGTCTGTCGGTTAAGCTCTTACCGGTTCAAGTATATACAAGTTCGGGTATCATTCGGTTATTATAGAATTCGGTTCATTTTCGTTTCGATTAGGATTGAGTCGGGTTTCGGGTACAATATCCATGGGTGTTAAAACCACATCCCAAATTACATGAGCTTTGATCTCAGAGATTGTTTAAGTGAAAGACTTTTACTTGTACCCGTTTCCTAGAGGAAAAGCAGATCAAGCAACATAATATATAGTATATACAACTAATGTTCACAAGTAACAATAGTTTCTCAGCTTACCTTAACAGAGAGCGCAAGAGACAACCCTACAGCCCCTCGTAAGCCTGACCATACCAAAATTATAGCTTCCTTCCAATCCAAGCCATATCCAAAATACTGTAGAAATGGGAACAATGCGCCAACTACCATTGCCCGAGAAATTTGGACATACACATATAGGAGGATAAGATAGCCCCATGAGATACCTAACAATGAAAGAATTGAGGTCTCATGTAAATAACGAATAGTATTGAAAATTGATTTTTAAAAAACTGTGAACGCATCAAATTGTGTTCTTATCTTGGATTTACCTAACTGTATCAAATTTCTCATATGCAAAAACGAGATGAATTCAAGGATAAAAATCAGTTGAGTCCTTTGCCGGGGTCAGATTAGCTCATACACTATTTTATCATGGCTCGTATCATTGTAAATGTAATCTACTCAGCGGACAAAGAGTTAAGGCAAACTAGTAGGCAATGTTCATGTAAAAGAACTTGGAATTAGGGGTGGTAACAAGCCGAGCCGAGCCCGAGCTTGGCCTTGCTCAGCTTTTGCTCAAGTAAAGCTCGCGAGCATACCCGAGCCTGAAAAAATTGTGCTCGTAATCAAGTTGCGAGCTATATTCCGAGCTCAAGCCAAAATCGAGCTAGCCTATATACAGCGGCCCTGGGGCCGTGCAAGAGGTGCGGTCGCACAGGCCCCCGACTTGATGGGCCCAATCTCAAGGAATAGTTGTGTTAGTTAATAATTAATTTACAGCATTTTATGAGCATAATACTCACTTTGTCCTGGTGGTAAGAGGTATGGTACATACTATGTATTATCTTGGGTTTGATTCTTGTTTCATGCACTTTTTTGTTAATTTTTTACGCAATGGGAGGACTAAATTTTCAGCAAAATGTTGCAATGGAGAATTGAACCTCGGTTGTGTTGTTTCTTTATTGAGTAACTAACAACCATGCCATTTATTTATTGTTGAAAAATGTAGAAGAAATTTATATTTGTATCCAAATTTCATTTAAAAATGAGAAATAGACTAGTCGTATGAATAATCTTCATAATAACTTATCGTAAATTTTCCCATTTTTCTTTTAAAAAATGACATTGGGCCTCCTTTAAAGATTTCGCACAGGGACGGCCCTGCCTATATATAATTGTACAATTTTCGTTTTTTTTTCTTTCGATATTATCAATAACAAAGGCCCCAAGGTTATGTATTAAAATATTTGCCAAATTAATGAGAACATTTGATATGTGTGATACATACATACAAGCATGGTAAAATATTCTTATAAAATATAAGCAATATCATATCTAATAACTCAAGTTCGAGCCGCTCGCGACTTTTTTGAGCCGCGCTAGTTTGGCTTGAACCGTTAAAACTCTTGAGCCGGGGCCGATCCCGATCCCGGCCGAGCTTTGACCAAGCTGAGCTCGAGTTGCTCACGAGCTGTCTCGTCTCATTATCACCCCTACTTGGAATAATATCCAGGATTCTACCAAGTTTCCAGAATTTGGAGTTTATTTCCTAGTCCTTCCTATCCAAACTAAAGGTTACATTCACTTTTTGGTGGTCAAACTTCAAAAACTCTGACCATAAATATTGTTAAAATAATAAAACTTTGAAAGACAAAACTTATATGTATAAGTTTTTCTTTCATTAAACTTTATATATATTTTTTAAAAAAATCACGTAATATAAAGAAAAATACAGTCAAAGCATCGCCTCGAAAAACACCCAAAAAAAGTGTAACCTTTGGTTTGGATATGAGGGAGTATTTCTCAAGAAAATCAGGCTAACTAGAAGCAAGCTTCAAATAGGTTTCACAAAAACCATCGCTTTGTGATGAAAGATGATCGAAAATTCACGTAAAGAGAAAAGTTCAAAAGAGTAAGAAATTACCATGTTTTTCAAATATATTATCACTGCTCAAAACACCTTCTGCTATAACAGCCCCACTGCAAAGCAATAAGACTATTAAGTCAAAATGACAAAACATATATATTCAACAGGAACAGTTGTGTCTATCAATAACAATACCTAAACTTCCAGCAAAGCGAAGACATGAGCCTTCTCAAAACTATTAATGCATATGAAATAAGTTTGGCTGTTTGGCTTAAAAATAGCAGAATTAAATGTGAGATATATCAGATAAATACTGCAAGATGACTACCCTCACAGAGTTGTTTCGGTGTATAGTAGTGATGATTACATAGTACGTTTGAAAAGGTTGCAATTAAACATACTTGACCAAACAGTTTGCCTTTATCAAACTAGTAATGCAAATGGTTAACGTATGTGAGCCATTAAGTTAAATGCGAGACATTCAGATACTGCGATTTTGCCAACGTTATCACAACCCATACTGCATTTCTAGAAAGAGAATATGCCACCCAAATATTCTGATTAACCAAACAGTTTGCCAGCCCAAAACGGTAAATCTAATGGAGTCAACTTTCGAAGCAATTTTCAGTGTGTCATCGAAAGACAAACCCCCTCCTTGTGCTTCCAATTTTTTTTTTAAACGTGTAAGGTTGCAAACATCTAATCTTCCTTGTCGCACCATACTACCATAGGCAGAAGCCTTTTACATAATGTTGTCGTTTGAGCAAGATAAATCTTGGAATAAGCCTTCTAAGGGTACCTAATACCAATGGTGCGCCCATCTTTACAAGACATCCTCAAATATGAAACAATTAGCAATGCATTCCAGATTGGATCTAATAACCTACTGAGTACTGACAACAAAGATTAGTGGATTTTTGTAGATTTGCACATGACCAAAATCTATATCCCAATTAACAGGATAAAGTATCTGCCTGTGTAACTGTTCACAACCGGCACACCAATCGATCATGCATTCATGTGCACTATGATGTAGAACATCTTCCATAAACCATTTCAGGCTGAAACTAACATTGGTAGAAAACAGAATGCAGATTTCCATCATAAAAAGAAATGCACTATTGATGTACCTCATTTTTTATAGGGAGTGAATAACAAATAACACCCAATACATATGGAACAAGAGTTCTTACGGATATTTGTAGTCCGCACAAAGCAGTGAATTTGAGATGTTACCAAAGGCTTGCACTAATTATATTGTGTGGTCAATCCTAATGGAACCACTAGCTCTAAACTTAACATCTTCACCCTAAGAATTAATTAACATAGAAAAACGAAGTACCTCAAGATGAAGATTAGTGTATTGGCTATGTATGCCACCATTTCCCTGCAAAAAGAAAAAAATGTTTCACTTGTAACAACATTTTGCTTATACATAAATGCAATTATAAGTAGAGTACAAGAACCCTCTTTGATTGCCTAATTAGTAATTACTTTTTACGGTTTCCAATATACATGCTTTTGGCTCATTCAGTGGATTTGCGCCATTTTCTCAAATGCCAAAAAATAAGCCTGCCAAGTTACCCATATATCCGCACCTTTATAAATAAATCACTCACCCCTTCTTATACTCCCTCATACTCTCTCATACTGACCTCGTGGCCTCCACCACACCCGATCTGCAACATCCGACAACACCACATCTCCGGGCCAATCACCATGTCCCACGCTCCACCTCAGATCCGTCACGACCTCCACCACCACTGTCATGCCCCCCCCACCCACCTACCCCAAAATATCCCCAACCACCGAAAAGCTATCCCCCACCAATATGATCTATTAATTCCCTTTAACACAGAAACTTGGAATATGATGAATAAGAGATCCATCATAAAATTAACATCACCCAAACAGGTTTTAAGAGTGGCACTAAGCATACCAGAAGTGATGCAAACTCTTCTGACTCTCGCCTTTAAATGCTGTCCTAGCAGCAGCAGCATAAAACCTGTCAGTCACCATTAGATATTGTAAGATGTTCTTTATGTTCTTTACTATTGTTTTGCATACGAGGTTTGTTACACCGTGAAAACGGGTCTGGGCCACAACCATAAGGAGGAGAGAGAGTCATCTTCATAAGTCCAAGGAGGTTCCATCCTAAAATCAATTGGTAAGAGGAGGCAAAACTCCTTGGTCTATAACTTGGTAAGAGGAGGCACGAGATTTTTCTCCTGAACATGACATCTAAAAACATCAATAAGCTTAACTTTGAAGCCTTACTTACATTCCCAAGGTCATAACTGCCAAGACACCAGACACCTCAGCTCCCTCTTGTGCCTATCACATAGTCAAACCAAAAAACAGATCCAAAGAGCTGTTAAGAAGGTATCTAAGGTAAGACCTAACTCCTTCAAAATCCACAAATAAAAGCCGAGTACAAGTTTAAGTTCAATATCTAAAAGGAAGCTTCTAAGTTGACAAGTGCCAAGCAAATGAGATACAAGAATCAGGCGCAAGTCATAAAAGTTGTCAAATCCACTTCAATATATGTTTACTTAATTAAAACTAATGGTCCCTTCTGAAGCTCTTTGCATGTCAATGTCTCTCTCTACGGCTTCAAGCTTGGTTGCTGACTAATGTGTTTAAGGAAGCCTCGTCAGAAGTACTACCTCAATCCCATTTATGTTGTACCTTTTTCACTTTGGTCAAGTGACCTTAATCTCTCCAAATCTAATAAATTTCATTCTTTACTTCGTGCCTTGTGTCTAATCTTCTAATGCTTCATTAGTACTTAAACTCTTAAATGTAGTCCAGTTAAAGATCGAAGTTACATAAAAAAAAACTAAAAAGGGAATCGGAAAGTAGGAGAGATGGTGGTGTGATGTGGCAGGACGAGGGTTAGAGCAAAATGTGAGATGTAGTAATGGTGGTGTGAGGTTGGACAGGGAGAGGGTAGCGTGAGGGCAATGAGGTGCAGTGACGGTGGTGGAGGGCAAGGAAGATAGTGCACAATGGTGAGAATGTGAGATGGGGTAATGCTGTAATGGTGGTGCAGGGTTGGACAAGAAGAGGGTAGTGTGAGGGTGATGAGGTGGAGTGACGATGGTGGAGGGAAAGGATGTGCTGTGTGCTGTGTGTGTGTGTGTGTGTGTGTGAGAGAGAGAGAGAGAGAGAGGCCGGCTAAATAAGAGAGGAAGGACTGGTATCAATAAGAGAGAAACGGTCAGTGCCAGCGGTGGTTGGACGTGAAGTAATGGGCGACTGGATGGGCCAATGAAGGACGTGAGCTTCATGTCCCTTGCAATCTTTTGTTAAATTACCTCTTTCTTTAATATTTCTAAAAAGCAGCATACCCAAGTTCTTGATCTTTGTACCCAACACATTTAATGCAATGCCAAAGAATAGGAAGGAGTAATATATTTCACTCCCCAACACTACGAAGTTATTGCGGGGACAAAGTGGCGAATAACATCAAAAGAAGAGTTTGTAGCAAAAGAAAATAAGCAATCACTAAGATCAAGATTCAAAGGTTGTATTCTTGTAAATCAAGATCAGGAACATGAATTGTCCATGAAAGAAAGCATCTTACAGCATAATAGGCAACATAGCTCACAGCAAGTGTCAATGATATCTCAATAACAGTGTCACTGAAAATAAATCCAAGCCACAATACTGAAACAATTCCGAACGCAATGCCAATTCCAACACTGCAAGGACAGAGCAGGAAAATAATGCAGACATTAAACAAGCAGTCTTATACAAAATAACTCGCGAGATAAAAGACACTCACGCTCCAAGTGAAACTTGAGCCAAAAATTTCACAATTGCTCCCCAGCTGAAGCTCCGACCAAGGACCATTTGAAAGAAAAGCTGATATACGACAATTGCAGTCCTGAAATTAGACGCTAACACACTCTAAATCTTATTGGTATCTAATTATAAACCCTAATCATAATCACGAGAAAGGAAATTGTTTGGTGGCAGATTAAAGTATAAAAATTCACCCGTCATTCATCAAGGATTCCCCCTCAATTATGGTACTCAGTTTTTTGCTTGCACCAAGTTCTTTCAATAGAGCTACGACGGCTACAGGATCAGTTGCACTTAGAAGCCCACCAAGCAACAATGATGTCGTCCAGCTCCAGCCGTATGGAAACGTTAACTTAAAGAATACACATGTTACATCATAAATTTCACTTTCAATGTCACACGTAAGTAGTATCTTAAAATACAAGAGCATATATATATTACATATCAGTGAAGAATGTAGACGGTAAAATCTGCTAAGTGCCAGCTGATACGCTACTCTACAGATCACTAGAGCCAAATTAGCAATCAAATAGTAGTACATATGTCACATGTTCTTCTCATACTTCTCCAATTCTATAAAGGTACATGAGAATGTAAGGAGCTAATGTTATACCTTGAGAGCTGCTCCAAGACAAAAGGTTGATATCAAAACACCTGGGCCAGCAAGTAGTAGCATTTGAGCCATACATCTCTGCACAGTGAAAAAAATTAATTGGACAACTAGCACTTGAGAGTAGCGAGGAAAGTAAACTTGCATAAAGGTGCGTAATTTTAAAATCAGAAAAAGAACATATGTTTTCAAATGCTTCAACAGAAAAGTGAAAACTATATAATATCTATGGAAAGACAAGTGGGAAAGCAACGAGAGATATCTGATGGACTGATTGAGGAAGCTAGTTACAGCAGGAATTTTTTATTCCAAGTGCAATATAGAATAGAAATATAAACCAAAGCATCTTGTCCAAACAAACGCCAAAAAAGTCAATTTATCAATCATGGTAACAAGGGGTTTTCAAAGGTCTTCACTCATGACTATTCATGCAATTTATGCAAGAGATTGTCAACTACCAAGCATCAGCACGACTGAGACTCTTGAAAGGGTGTAGCTATGTACCAAGGCCACTATGGATGATCTTAGAGTAATCCAACAGGCATTCTACCAAGTTATTTGTGATTGTATCCACCAATTTATTTTCCTTGAACAAGCATAATAGCATAATACCCCATACATGTGCAAAAAATTAACAATGCAAGCAGGACCCCATCAAAGACCATGTCACTGAACATGAATGACGATAGTTTCATAAGTAGCCTTCACCATACTACAGGGCACTGTTATAAGTTATAACTTATAAACCCTCACGATCTTCCAAATGTCAAGGTTTAGACATACAAGATGGAGCACCAGCCACCAAAAAGTATGCTTTTGTGCAAAGACGAAATAGAGTCAGCAATTTACAACTGGACTGTGTAATGCAAGACTTAAGAACCAGTTTAAAACTTAAAAAGGTACTTTTCTGACAAATATATGAAGCAGATTCTAACTTTTATTTGGTGAATCTCCATAGAAAATGAACTTTCGAACAGAAGGGCTGGGAGAAAAACGGCCAACAGAAGCTCTGGATCAATATTTTCCCCTGTGAAGCAACAAACCCAACCATCAAATCCATAGTGAAATATCAGCTCAGATATCCCACATCTACTAATTCAATTAGATAATAGAAAGGACTTACAAATCTACTAACTCCATTAGATTATAGAAAGAACTTACAAAGGCGAATACCATCCCCAAACCGTCCAAGGCCGTTCTTTGTACCGTATTCTGCAAAACTTCCAGCATTACAGATTAAAATTAAAGCAATTATTCTATACAAAAGTCTTCAACTGTAGAATAATTTAGCATCTATTAAATCTACTACCTAACAAACAAGGAGCGGGAAGGGTCCAAACAATTTACACACAAAAACTGCATTTCATAATGACAAAGCAAACTCAGTGACGCATAACACCGCCGCTCTCACACAAAGAGAGAAATGTAAGTTTAATACAGTAACAGACGAAATGTGATCTTGAATCTCATTTTCTGGAAAGAGCCCATTAATATAGCAGTTAGTAACTGCCATGAAGTGATTTCCATTGAATTGGTTTTACCAAATGAGCCTATTCTCTACTTCAAGAAAATCAATCATACTATCTGTCATCGAACATGAAATTCTTGAGCGCAACAGATGGCTACTGTACCATGAAGTGCATGGACAGGTTTTCCTACAATTTTGGCCGAACTAGTACAGTCAATCTTGCCTGCCCATTTCCAAGTCACAAATAGGATTATACAACCAGTTGTATATAAGCGGTATAAGTATGTGAGCTTATACATATTTTTTCTGAGCTAATTTAAAGTTCATATTTTTAATGTGTAAATGCATGAGCTCGGATACTTTCTAATGAAGCTCATATTCTTTAAAATAAAACTCGAATACTTTACTACAAAGCTCAGATTCTACACCGTACAACTAGGTAAACTAGTGGTATAACCGTATAGTCCATTAATTGCACATGTTCATCAACTATTTCCTCGTTCTTCTTCGTGGCAAAAGCAAAGATAACCAAATGACCGGGATAAATGGTGTATTTTTTACTATTGAAACAAATATTTTGTGAAAGACTTTTTTTATAGCAAATATAAATTGTTAATTTCATTAACTATAATGTTTTTAAATTCTCTAACTTATTTAAAGTCAAAATTAGTAAACTTTGACCCTAAAAATAGAAATGGGAAGAACACAAAAAAGGGGAGAATCGATATTTAATACACTAATATGGATAGGAAGGAGTGAGTATATATACCTAGTGATCCAAGGCCAATGCCGATGAGAAGAAGAGCGACGGTGTAAGGGACACGTGTACCTCGAAGAATGTGACGGCAAGCTATACCTAATATAAGACTAACACCAAAGAAGATAACGGCGTCAGACGGATTTGACGGCGACTCCTCCGTCGATGTTGAATTTGTAGTAGAATTTGATACTAGTTCCGTTAAAGTTAACGGTACCGGCACCTCGATTCGAGATACTGCCATGGCTTCCAGTAACTCGTTGAGATTAATTTTGAGAGTTGAAGGAGAAATTATTAGAGAGTGATATATTAATGGAGTTGTTAAGCTTGTTTAAGTTAAAGGAAGTCAACGAGATCGTAATTAGGCACTCTTGGTAAGTCTTAATCAACTTTGTTAATTTAGTTATGTGGGGTTTAGGTGTTAAGTAAGGTGATTACGATGTCCTAACGACGGTTTAACACAGAGTACTTTATCTTAGACGGCTTTTTTTATAAAAAAAAAATAAATTTTTTATCGTTATTATCGTTGTATATCAGCTATTTTAGTTGTTAAAATTATGGTTCAAACTAAGGTTGGTTGGGCTGGGCCGGTTTGGGGGTGGGGTCGAGCTAGGGGTTTATGTGCCCGGATTTGGCTCTAGGTGGGGTCAAATTGAGAAAATGAAGACTCGGGGGTGGGTATGGAGTAGGCTTATGGCGAGCTAGGTCCGGGTCTGGGCTAGGGGTAGGGGATCCGGGATTGGCCCGAGGTTTAGGCGGGTAGGGTCGGACTGGGGGTGGGCTGGGAGAACCGAGTAAATGGTGACTCAATAGTTAACTATCCCTAGTTCAAACACTACTAGCATTAATTTTGCCCTTGTGGTTCCCGCCTCGCTTTAGGCTATAAAAAATTGTATCTCGCAAGCAACGTGTTTGGTCACCCATACATGTATTGTTTTTTTTCTACATCAAATAGATGTTTTATTAATAAAAAGTCATATGGCACCTACAAAATAAGTCAACTTTGACAAAAGACAAATCTACAAAAATCGCACAAGATCAATATCTCCAGAAACACAAGAAATCTAAAATAGATTCGCTTCGCTTATGTATATTCTTTATTACAACGATCTCTCCCTTTTATAATATACTCTTTCAAACTTACTCCCTTTTAAAAAAAAGTTTAAAAATTATACCCAAAAAATCGCCAAAGTTTTGAAATTGCTCCCAAATACCTATTTTTGAAATTTTGGACGAAAATGCCCCTAAATTATTTAACTCTCACATTAATCCTTTCCATCACAATTATCCCCCTTTTTAGCCATCACAATCACCACCATTTCCTCACCGCCGAATTCCGCCGCAACTTCCATTATACACCCAACCCTTGTATCCAATCATCCTTAAACACCCAACCCCATTTCCACCATTATTACCCCTGTTTTTTCCATGAATCGCAGTGCCTATTTCATCATACTTAAACAACTTAAACCCAATATTATCACTACTATCTTTATTATAAGTAAATTGATACAAATTAGTCACAACTAAACCTTTCAATAATGCCTTAATAATAAAATTATTAGAATATGTAAATATTCTTTGTTATTTTGTACATATTTGGTACATATTTAGAATATGTAACTATGTCCAAATCACCTTGGAAACCGAGAATGTCCATTACAAGTCCTGGGCCGAGTTGTTCCTAAACACGGCTCGTGCCTTTGACGTTGCTGATCACATTGCCCCTCCGAAAGATGTTGTCCTTAAAAAGGATGTGCAATGGGACCGTCTTGATGCCATTGTCAAGCAATGGATATACAGCACCATTTCTCTCGATCTCCTTCATACTATTTTGGAAACAGGAGCCTCGGTTCAAGCCGCGTGGGATCGTCTCAAAGACATCTTCAATGACAATCAAAATTCAAGGGCTGTGTTCCTTGAGCAACAATTCTCTCAGACTCACATGGATAACTATCCCAACGTCTCCGCCTATTGTCAGGCTTTGAAGATGATCGCCGATCAATTGGCCAATGTCGGCGCTGCTGTCACAAATAATCGACTTGTTCTTCAACTTGTCGCAGGCCTCCCGGATGGGTATGATGGTGTCGCCACAATCATTCAACAAAGTGACCCGCTCCCTCCATTTTATAAAGCACGGTCCATGCTCACCCTCGAGGAATCTCGCCGTGCGAAAGCCTCTGCTTCCTCCACCGAATCTGCCCTTCTCACTTCTCAGACCGACTCTCAAGGGGATTCCAATACTCGCTCCAATTCAGCGTCTAATAATCGAGGTAATAACAATTCTTCTCGTTCTCACAATAACAAGAACAAGGGGGGTCGTTATCGCGGGAATTATAAAGGCAAGAATAATGGTAATGGAGGGTCGAGTGGTAAGAACGGTAGCACGAATGAGCAGCAACAATCACAGGGACCGCGGACCTGGACTTGGGTCCCCTTTTCACCATGGCAGTCCCAACAGGGATGGGCCACACCTCCCTGCCCCTATCCGACTTCTTCATGGGCTGCTCCCACCTCCAATCGTGGACCAGGCATTCTAGGACCAAGGCCCCAGCAGACTCCACAAGCTTTTATCGCTCAAACACCCACCATCGGGACACCACAAGGGGCTTTTGTCCCCACTGATATTGCAGCTGCAATGCAGACAGTAACGCTGCAACCGCCTGATGACAATTGGTACATGGACACCGGTGCTTCGTCCCACATGACGGCGGATCAAGGTAACCTCTCGTCCTATTTTAATTTGAGCAATAATCGCAGTATAGTAGTCGGAAATGGTACCGAGATTCCAATTCTCGGTTGTGGTGCTAAGACTTTATCGCCTCCCCATCCCCCACTTATGCTAAAAAATGTCCTTCATGCTCCACATATAATTAAAAAAACCTTGTCTCCGTCAGAAAATTAACCACCGATAACAATGTTTCTGTCGAGTTTGACCCATTTGGTTTTACTGTGAAGGATTTTCAGACGGGGAAGCACCTAATGAGATGCAGTAGCTCAGGTGACCTATATCCGTTATTCTCTACACCACCTGCATCCGTCTCACCACAAGCTCTTGTTGCAGTTTCATCTCCTACCTGGCACGGTCGTCTTGCACATCCGGGCCATGCTATTTTTAATATTTTATGTCGTAATAAATCCATCAATTGTTCTAGTTTAAAAGACTCGTTTATTTGTCATTCTTGCCAATTAGGGGCAAACACATTAAATTGCCATTTTCGTCTTCTCATTCCAGTACCTTACTGCCATTTGATATAGTGCATAGTGACTTGTGGACGTCACCCGTTTTAAGCTCCATGGGACACCGATATTACATTTTATTTTTAGATGACTACACCAATTTCTTATGGACATTTCCTCTCACTCACAAATCTCAAGTTTCTCAAATTTTCTTAAAATTTTACACACTCATAAAAACACAATTTGACAGACCCATAAAGAGTCTTCAATGCGACAACGGTCGTGAGTTCGATAATTCCACATTGCACGATTTCTTTACAAAAAATGGCATTATTTTTCGGTTTTCCTGCCCTCATACCTCTCCCCAAAATGGTAAGGCGGAACGAAAGATTCGTACCATAAACAATATGGCACGAACTCTCCTACTTCACGCCAATATGCCACCCTCAATGTGGCACCATGCTCTCGAAATGGCAACCTATATTCATAATATTTTACCTAGCAAAGTCAACCATCTTGTTTCTCCAACAACTAGCCTGTACCAACGTGTTCCATCCTATGGTCATTTACGTACGTTCGGTTGTCTTTGCTACCCTCACTTTCCCTCCACGGCTGGTCACAAACTCGCTGCCTGTTCTACTGCTTGTGTCTTCTTGGGCTACCCGTCGAACCATCGAGGATATAAGTGCCTCGACACATCTTCACGTAAGATCATAATTGCTCGACATGTTACGTTTGATGAGTCGGTCTTCCCATATGCCACCACCCAACGTCACACGCCCTCCTCCTATTCTTTCCTCGAATCCGACGCACCAATATCTCCCTATATTGTACAATTCTTACACGGCCAGCCCCCAAACTAGTCACCCACTACTGCAACCCCACAAACCAATATACCCAGCTCTCCTATTTCACCTCCCTCACCACCACACAGTCCTGCCTCACCTACTGTGACACCCACAGACCAGCCTCCACAAGTGTCTCCACCACATCCCTCACCCCAAATGACAACACGAGCCCACCATGGTATTTTTAAGCCTAAACCTGTTTTTGATCTTTGTGTCACTAACAAGCTTTCACCAATACCGAAATCACCCATCACCGCACTTAATGACCCGAATTGGAAACTCGCCATGACCGACGAAATCGATGCTCTCATTAAAAATAAGACGTGGGTCCTTGTTCCTCGTCCTTCTAATGTTAATATAACTCGGTGTATATGGCTATTTAAACATAAATTCAAATCTAACGGTGATTTAGAGCGATACAAAGCTCGTTTGGTTGTCAATGGCAGGTCCCAACAAGTTGGCATCGATTGTGATGAGACGTTCAGTCAGGTTGTAAAGCCCGCGACGATCCGCACAGTCCTGAGCTTGGCCGTTTCAAAAAGGTGGTCCATTCATCAATTAGACGTGAAAAACGCCTTCCTTCACGGCAATCTTGCTGAGACAGTTTACATGTATCAGCCACCCGGTTTCCGTGATCCTACACATCCCGACCATGTGTGCCTCCTTCAAAAATCCCTCTACGGTTTAAAGCAGGCCCCGAGAGCGTGGTATCAACGGTTTGCATCTTATGTCTCGACCATTGGATTTCATCATAGCAAATCGGATAATTCATTATTCATTTTCCGAAACGGAAGCCATATTGCATACCTCTTATTATATGTCGACGACATAATTTTGGCCACTTCATCTGAAAAATTGCGCACGACTATAATAGAGAAGCTACGGTCCGAATTTGCAATGACCGATCTTGGTCCACTTAATTATTTTCTTGGTGTAGCTGCTATTCGACACAAAAATGGACTGTTTTTACACCAAAAGAAATATGCTCAAGAGATTATTGCCCGTGCCAATATGGTTACCTGTAAACCTGCCCAGACTCCAGTTGACACGAAGTCCAAACTCGGCGCCAACTCCGGTAAACGTGTCGCTGACCCTTCTTTATATCAAAGTTTAGCAGGTGCACTTCAATATTTAACATTTACACGGCCCGATATATCTTACGCTGTACAGCAAATCTGTCTCTACATGCATGACCCAAGAGAAGCCCACTTCAGTGCATTAAAACGCATCATCAGATATGTTCAAGGGACTTCCCACTATGGCCTTCACCTCACGCACTCTTCCATTAGCACTTTAACAGCTCATAGTGACGCTGATTGGGGAGGGTGTCCGGATACACGACGCTCAACATCTGGTTATTGCGTCTATCTAGGTGACAATCTCATCTCATGGTCCTCTAAAAGACAGGCCACTATCTCTCGTTCTAGTGCCGAAGCGGAATACCGTGGCGTCGCTAATGTTGTAGCCGAGTCCTGTTGGCTACGGAATCTACTACTAGAGCTCGAATGTCCGTTATCCAAAGCCACAGTAGTATATTGTGACAACATAAGTGCCATCTATCTCTCCGGCAACCCCGTCAATCATCAACGTACCAAACACATTGAGATGGATATCCATTTTGTTCGGGAAAAAGTAGCACTTGGCCAAGTTCACGTCCTTCATGTACCGTCACGATATCAGTTCGCTGACATATTCACCAAGGGGTTGCCCAAAGCCCTCTTCGACGACTTCCGCTCCAGTCTCAGCACGACCTCCTCCCGCTTCGACTGAGGGGGTGTATTAGAATATGTAAATATTCTTTGTTATTTTGTACATATTTGGTTATAATCTTCTCCTTATTTAGCTGATAGTCTCCATATGTCTAGGCTGAAATCTTGGCATTTGACCAGGATAATTGATTGTAATTGTATGTTTATATAGACGTAAGAAGCAGGGATAATGCAAGCAATATAATTCTTTCAAAAATAATCATCATATTAACCGAATTAAAAAATAGGAATCAATGAGTATAACAATTAAGAAGGGGGAAAGTGGAGAGCACAAGAAGACAAAAAAAAAGAAAATAGAGGGAAAGAAGAAAAAGAATGAGAAAGAGGTGTTATTTTTGTTGTTTGTGTGTTGAGTTGGGCGGCGGACTCCGGCAAAAATGGTGGTGGGAAGAAAGTGAGTGATTGTGGTGGTTGGAGGTGGATGTGGTGGTTGGTGGACTGGTGGTGGTTGAAACGAAGGCAAGTATGATACATTATATTAACATGAAAATTAAATAAATCAAGGGCATTTTCGTCATAAAAGTACAAAAATTAGAATTTGGGAGCAATTTAAAAACTTTGCTAATATTTTAGGTGTAATTTTCAAACTTTTTTTTAAAAGAGAGTAAATTTGAAAAAGTGTAATATAAAAGGGAGTAATTGATCATTTTCTCTTTTAAGTAATCAAATGATTGTAGTCACAACGCTTAGTAAAACCCTAATTAACAATAATTGTTAAGTACAACCCTAATAATTTTAAAAAGAAAACATATTAATAATTACTTAAAATAAAATTACTCCATAAATTGGAGAATTATAATTCATTGTTCAAGTTTATTAGATTCGATTTTAGGTTAGATGTATATATAAGTTCATTTTAATATGTTTAGGAAAAAGAGGAATTATGTGTAGAAAAAGGGTTAGATAATAAAACTTTATGAAAAAAATATACGTGAAAGAGTAAATTGAAAAAGTAATTTCGTTAGAAACCTTCTCCAAATATGAAGCAGCAAAACTTTCAATATTTCTCAACTCATTTACCACGTTTTATGGCACCAGCTAAACTAAAAATTATAGTACCAAACTCAGAGGTGACAATCGGGTCAGTTAGATCGGGCTTGGGACGGGTCAAGTCAGGGTTGGGTCATATCGGGCTGGCCTACCATTTCAGGTTGAGTCGGGTTCGGGTCGGGTCGAGTCATTTTGCGTTAACTGGTGGTGGATCGGCTCAGCCGCTCAGGTTGAGTTTAAGTCAGGTCATTTTCAGGCTGAGTTACTGTATTGCGTTAATTTAATTCAATTTTTGACCATTAAATTTAGATTTTTTAGCATTATTTGGTTTAATTACTTCATTATTAGATCACACGTATCAATCTAAGCACTCAATCACTTTCATTTTGATTAATATTAAGCTTAATAGTTATCGAGTCAATCTCGGGTCGGGTTCAGATTCATGTCACTGATCATCGGATCGTGTCGAATTATGGATCGTCATCAGGTCAATTTTAATTTGCAAAATTCTAAAAAATTATTCGGTTGATTTAGCGCGAGTTCAAATGGGGTCGGGTCAGATTTGTGAACTCTAATGTCTAAACCCAAATTTTGGATACCAAATTGATAGACGTTGGGAAAAGCAACACCTTGAAGCGCAGCTCTTCCCTCACTCCACATTCAAGCGTTGTTGTTCTTCACTGAAATCCACACACATTAACTTCTTCTGTTATAACCCTAAATTACATTCCACTAACTCACCGTTTTTCCCCAATTCAGTCTACTAACTTCAATCCCAGCTCAATTGTTCGTCTCTCCGCTTTGCAGGTCCCTCTTTCTTTCTTGATTAATCAACTCAATTAATCGATTAATTGATAACTGATTTGGGGTTTTGTGATTTTGATTTTGTGCTATTACTTCTGCAATTCTTTCACATTGATACATCATACATGCAATAATCGCAATTGAATTGTATTTTTAGGGTTCTTATGTCGTTGCTTAGTTAAAATTGAGAATAAATACCTTTATTCTTTAATTTTAGTTGTATAATTGCTCTACGAGTGTAATAACTGTGATTAATTAAGATAATCAATTAATTGATGAGTGATTAGGGTTTTTGTGATTTTCTGTTTTTAGGGTTCTTATGTTGCTGCTTAGTTTAGCTTTAATAAGCTGGGACTTTGACTTAGATATATTGTTGCTGATAGTACTTCCCTTCATTGGTCTATAAGATCATATCTAACACTATCGTAGTTTGGCCGTCTATAAGTGTTGAATTACCTGATTGCCTATTGAATAACCCCGATGTTTGGCCGTCTCTGTTGTGGATTTGAGGAGTGTGTTCTTTCTCTGCAGGCTGTTTGTGTCCTCATTAGCTGCATCGCAGATATTTGAATACTTCTTTTTTGGAAGGAGAACACGGAAATGGAGGACTGGGGTATGATTTTAATCACTAAATGTCTTTTTTTTTTACCTTCAAGGGTACGGAGCTTTTGATTCAAATTATCTACCCCTCTGTATCTCAGCAGTGTTCTGGCATCGTTTGGGGAATTATAGACCTTTTTCCCAATTTAGGACTTTCTCTTTATTATGTTGCAGTCAGTTCTGTGATCTTATCTTGTCTGTTTTCTCGAGCCAAGTAAATTATTTCTCTCCCCTTTGCTTCCATATTAGGCCAGCTATAAATAATTTGTTTACAAAACGGTCATGCTGCGTACTTCAGTTATGGATTCAATCTTTATTTTGAGTATAATTCTCATGCCAATTTGGTAGAAAAAAAAAGAATAAATTACTTTGAGCAGTTCAATTGTTCAAGTCTTTAGGAGATTATGCTAAATTTCTAAGCTATGGGCTTTGTTTTGCAAATTCAACTTTCTCGGGAATAATCTCTGCAATTGGCATGTAACAATTTAAGTAGGATTTTGCTTAGGCTGACATCTGTTGTCAAAAAGAATACTTCTCTATGATGTTGTGTCTGATTTCTGCACTCATAATGTATCCAGGTACGATGTAATAATCTTTATATGTGATAGCAATGTATACAATTAGTAGGCTTTTTTTTTGCTGTAGGCAGTGCAATCTTACCCTTAACAACCTCAAAAGGCTTCTCTCGAAGAAATTGAATACGTGATTTTGTCGGCAAGCAAGTTATTGTGAATATAATATTATTAATACTTCATCTCAAGCCATCTGTGTTAAGAATATAAATAGTTACATTGAGAAGCCATAATATATGTACAACTGTACAAGCTTCAAGGAAAATACGGGTTATCGGCCAATAGATTATCTATGTATTTTTTTAGACAAAAACAAGAAGTTGGATATTTGAAATGCAATATCAAAGATGCCTCATTTGGAGATTTAGTCAGGATCTGTGATGCCATGAGAATCAGTTGAGAATTGGAGAGGTTTATGCTGGATAATGATCTTTTGACGCAACTTACAAGGCAATGACAATTGGTTGACATAAAAAATATACCTTCCCTACATTGGTAGTTTCACTCAAGAATTCTTACCCCCATCATTGAGAGGCTATCTCCAGATAACCCCAAAATGAAATTTGCATCTAGAATTGCATTGAATGATGACCATGTCACATACATAAAAAGGAGCGTACGCGGTCTAGTGCTCCATTTGCTTTACTTTGCAACATAAAACCATTAAATAACGAGTCTTTAAATCCACTTGAAACAAAAAATATATTGGATAATAAATTAAAAAGTGTATTCGGTTTACTTCGCTTTGTGATTCACTCCATATTCCCGAACTAATGACTGATGAGTCTTTGGATGCGTTGGCAACAAAATATTGGATGACAATTCATAATATCTACAGTCTTTGGCGTATGTTCAGCTGTGCTATGGCTAACTAAAGATGATTATTTGCTGTTGATTAAGAGGATGAGCCAGTGGCACAGCTTCTCAAGAAGGAAGAACCTAGAAGCAGTTGGGATGATGAAGATCTTGATGACAATGATGTGAAGGAATCGTGGGATGATGAGGATGAACCTGAACCAGTATGTTTATAATGTCTATCTACGCCAATACTTTATGGAGTATGATTATATGGATTCTATATTATGATTTTCTGTAATATCTTATAATGCTTTCCAGGCACCTGCTCCTGTAAAAGTTCCTGAGAAGCCTGCCAAAAAGGCTGGAAATAAAGACGATGC
>JAIUZE010004312.1:0-12799 GCA_022085475.1 Heliosperma pusillum
GACCTAACTCATGCTTAAACTTCAACGTAACAACAACTATATACAGCCACTGCCCCAGCCGGTGGTCTGACCGGCTGCCGGTCGACCGACTGGGGTCCCTAGTACACGAAAATGCCTTGTTTCACCAAGGATCGACTTTTGATAATTATCGACTATCATTCTAATTCATTAATTCTCATGTGAATACTCAATAAACAACATCCATCAACAATAATACATGTCATAAGCTTACTAACTATAATAAAAACATGGTTTCTATTCTAGAAATCACATAAAACACGTAAATGATACCGAGTAACCCTTCACCGTTACCTTTAAGCGACTCTACTAATCGTCAAGCTCCTCTTCAATTAGAAAGTAGTCTTTGTCGGGATCTTGGAGGTCACCACCTACATATAGATCGTAAAAGATGACTAAAATTCATCTTGAGAAAGACGAAAAGTTTGAAAAGCGAGAAAGACGATGATTTTAATATCAATACGGATAGAGGAAGGTAAGGGGAGAAGAATAAGACGAACTTACGTGAATTATGTCAAGTAACGAAGAAGCTACGCGAATTCTAAGATCGATATCAAAGAGGGAAATTTGAGATTTCTTAAGGAGGAAGATATTTGTGTTTGATTTTGTGTTGAATGAAATTTAGGTTAAGGAGGGAGTTGTGTGAGTTATGAAGGAAAAAGTCAAAGACGGTTTCCAAAGTCAAGAAAGTCAAACTCGACTCAAAAGTCAAGAAAAGTCAAACTTGACTTAAGACGGGATTTTTATGAAATCTCGCGGAAATTCCAAAAACGAACTCGGAAATTCTAAATTCGACTCGAAACATAAAAAGCTAATTTAAAACTTAAATTTGCTGAAAAGATTTCGTAAAATATTTCTACTAGAAAAATAGGGTACATTTCCGGGTGTTACAGTATAGGCATATCATACATAATTAGCAACATCGATCATATATATATAGCAGAAAAGATATCAGCTCTAATGAAAAAAAAGTAAATAATAGCTACATTAAACTACTAACTCTTTCTGGAATGTTGATATATCTTCGCCTAATAATCTCCAACATGAAACGACAAACGTAGTATCCACATTGGATGCTATCCGGCTGTTTAGGGACATATTATTACATAATAAACGAAGAGACGAGAAGGCAATTACCAATTAGTTTAATGCGTAATTAAAAAAGACAGATGTATATGCGTAATTAGTTTAATGCACTTAATTATTAAGGTATTGTATTTGCGCGTACGTACCCCTGTTATCGTAATAAAAGTAGGGCCATCATCAGAATATTCTGTCGGTTGATTGCCGGTTGCTCTTTTCTTCTCAAAGACCCTTTAAAAAAGGAAAGAGGCCGAAAGTCACATAAACTTACTTAATAATAATAAATGAAACTTAATATTATATGTGCCAAATCATCATCAGTATTATAAACTTACTTAATAATCAACATCTTAAAGGTCTCGGATGGTTGTCTATGCAAAGAGTCAAACCAAAATACTTTCTTCGTGGTCGGATTGATCGCTGCTAGCACCCAATGTCTCCTAGAGATCGAGAGACACATCATTATTAACAAGCACAACATGCATCATAACCAAACATATAAAAATGCAATTGTATTTGGAATCGTAATATTAATTATATATTACCCGACCTCATTATAAGGGGCAAAAATGAGCTTATTGTTTTTCGCCAATTCCCCAGCAATATAATTTACACGTTCTTAATACGAAAACATCTCGATATGCATAGATAAAACATTTGGGCACATGAATCCGTATTGAGGAAGTGGATTATTGGTCTCGGCGGGGATCACAACCAAGTTCAAGTACCTACATGACGGTTTTAATTCCGATATTAAAAACACTATATCTTAGTCAGAATATTAGAATACTGCATGATTTAATTTATTAAGAAACTTACTTCATCCAAACATATAGGTGTTGGACATCAATCTCGTCAAGGCCAGCCAAAACGGCTAGTATTTCCCAATCCAGCATTGCTTGGCGTTCTACCCCTACAATATCATGCTCGAGCGGAACCATTATTAATTGCTCGCTTGCTATGCGTCTCTCAGCCTCCTTATAAAGCTCCAGCATCGCCACCGTTCGTACTTTTTCCATGTAAACGTTCCCATGAAATTTAGTACTGGATAGACTCCTGACCTCTTTCAGCTTGGGGAAATGATGCGGTGTGCTACCTTTCACAACCGACATGTGGCTAACTAAATTAAGTTGCTCTTTCAATGATGAGGCGATAGTAGAACTTAAAATATAAAGAGAGTTGATTAAATTAAATACCTCATCAAGTTGTTGTTTTGACGAGGTAGTAGAAAGATTATTGTCTATCGAGTTAGACTTATCCATGTTTTTTGTTACCTACAAAACAAAAATAAAACATATAAATTTCACTAGTTATGAAGGTGATGAACAAAGACAAAAGACGGGTTAAATAAGATGTATTTTTCTAACCCCGTCTACATTCTGTTGAATTTTACAATCACGAGCCAAGAAAATGTGGCTTTGAGGCCATTGGACAAAACATTTAACCGCATCTGCCAGTATTACTATGTCGTCGCGGACTGGGACGGGCAGTTTACGGGTTCCATAGCCCTTCGCGACTCCCACTATCCCCACTTTTGCATGCTTCGGCAAGAGTGGTACGCCATGAACCAAGATGGTTTCCGCTGAGTCCTTGGGCTTTGGGTATACGAAACCCCGAGCAACAATCACATTCTCTTTGAATGAAGGGTCGGCGAGACGAACAACTACCCGCTGTTTTGTGGCCTGAAGAATACACATTATTTACTAAATATCAAAATATAATAGATATCATAAATGATCTATATTGAGTATATAATGTAAAGTTAGTTACAAGTATTTATTGTTGGTGGGTAGGCTATTATACTTGAACATGTCCAGACAAGATTTAGCACTGACAGCATATACTAACTTCTTATATTCTACATACCTCCTTATTGTCACCCGTCTTCTCAGCAGGCTCCTCAAGTTGCGTCCCCTTTTCAGAGTTATTTACCTTATAAAATTAATTAACCAATCAAAGGCATGCAATGGCTGCTGGAAAGAACAAATGCAGAGGTTCCAAATGGTTAAGTCGTATTTACCTTATCGGCTTGAGGTATCAAAACCTCAGCAGCATTAGGTACCTCACCCGTCTCCTCAAGTTGCGTCCCCTTTTCCGACTCATTTACCTAATAAAATAAACCAATCAAAGGCATTGCTGCTAGAAAGAACAAATGCAGAAAAAAAAATCATATTTACCTTATCGGCTTGAGGTATTAAAACCTCGACAGCAGTAGGTCACCCATCTTCTCAGCCGTCTCCTCATGTATTGGCAAGGTAGTAGTGTCTGCCTCTTGGCAAATCTGTTGCACTACCTCACCCTTTTTAATGACATCCTCCAGCATCTTCAATTCTTCTTCGGAAGGCTTGCCTCCAGAATTCATCTTCAGTATCACGGAGGCCAATAACTGAACCTGCACGCCCAAAATGTAGAATCAGCAATTTGTTAAAACAATAACATGTGAATTTTAAATGACAATAACAAATGGTATACGTACCATTTCAGCCTTCCCCTTATTTTTCTTCTTCTTGTTCGAGCTAGTTGTCCCATAATATTTCGTGACTCCGACATGTAATGGGACGCCCCTCAATCGACCTGGATGCTCGGGACGGCCGATCGCTCTAGCAAGAACGTCGTCCCGACCACTCGGAGTGAATTTCCCTTCCGCAACCTCCTTCAGAACATTCTCCTATAATATATTAAATAAACTTAATTTAATTTTTGTTACTAAAATAAATAGATAGTTAGACATACAAGAATTGAACAATAAAGTTATTAAAAACCCGTCTTAATAAAAATAATACTTACTATGTTGGCCAAGACTTCCTGATCATATTCGTTACATGTTCGGGATCCTTTAGGCGTGTGCCCTTCTTTATAAGTTACGTGCCGATTCAAGTCGGTCACACCTTTTGACACCTACACGTTAACTCAAAAATAATATATGTATACATGTATATCAAGTCCAAGTATGATTAAAAAAATCTAATATATAGATGTTACTTACGAGATTTTTTTCTATCAATGTGTAACCGCCTCGAGAACCATAATATACCCCCCGCTTCTGTGAGATGTTAGCACGATTTCTGGCGCTAACGCTCTTCAAATCATATAAAATCGCAATTAGATGAGACAATTAGAAAATTATAGATACAAGTAGAGTTTTAGAAAAATGTAACCTGAAACTTTTAGAAAAATGTAACCTTAAGTAGAGTTTTACAAAAATGTAAACATATGACATGGATACTTAACCTGAAACTTTTCAGTAGCTCGTTTCGCCTTATAATTATCCCATTGTTGCTGAGTGATGTTGGGGTACTTTGTCGGTGGGCTCTTATGCATCTGCCCCGTCTCCTTGTCCACATACAAGTGTAATTTGGCAAGGTCACACCTCCACTGCCTTAAGACTGCCGCTGCCTTACGTAATAGATACTTATCATGGCAGTCTGGAATATCGAAAGCTTCCTGCATCATCATCATATATACTAATAAGCGGCTGTCTAATATCATACCTTTACACGAACCTTTATACGGCTTCCTGCCTTATGTAATAGTAACTTATGCAAAATAAAATGGTGTTTAGCTAAAGATATTATCATACCTTTATACGTTTCAAGAGTAAGTTCTGCAATGAAGGATTTATATTCCTGAAATCATCTAAATCTATAGGCACAAACTGTTTGGTTGTAACTCCAATCCAAGTGGCTAAATGGCTAGCATTTGGACCAGTAGGAACACCTTTCACACTCCATTTTATTTCCATCGGCGTTTTTGCCGATATAGCTGCAAGGGCTGCAGAGCACTTCGAAGCACCCCTCTCACCAGGCTTATCCCCCTTATCATTGTTGTCTACTCTTTTCCGTTTTTCACCCATGATAATCCTAAGACACTAAGACCTTCAAAATAAATGAAATAGTAACGGAACAGAGTCATGCATACAGCGATTCTAAAACCCTAAGACCTTGAAATGAATGAAATAGTAACTGAACAAATAAAGAGTCATGCAGAGATTCTAAAACTCTAAAAACTTAGAAAGGAATGAAACTAGATGATAAAGAGAACGATAAATAGAAAATGAAAACAAAAAGATGAACTTCAATCTTAAAACCCTAAAGACGAAACACAAAAATTACCTGATAAAGAAAATGAGAACAGGGTGATGATAAAGAGAACAGGATGATGATCACGAGTACGAGGAGGATGATGATGATAATAAACAAAAAGATTTGTGTTGTAAACGAGGATGATTGTAAACGAGGAGATGATGATGATAATGTACGTGTGTAAAATTTACTCTATAGGATTGTAAATTATTTTTTATTAAGAGAAACTAAAGGGTTTATTAAGAGAAACTATTGACAACGGTTATCCTACAAACCACCGTTGTTATAGAGTAATAACAACGGTTAAATCACACCCGTTGTAGAAAGTAATAACACTAAGACAACGGTTTATTTATTATAACCCGTTGTTGAAAGTAATAACAACGGTGAAATTCTAAAACACCGTTTTTATAGATTATGTATATTTTTTTTAATTTTTCAGATACGCGCGCGCGGTATTAAAATTTGAGGCACGAAATAAACTCATTAACTTTGCTCTAAATTAATTTATTTAACTTTGCTCTAAATTTAATTTAATTTATTTTACTTTGTTCTAAATTTTATATTATAGGCGTAAGTTACGTTTAATTATTAGCTCGGATCGGGTTTGGCCTGGGAATCAATTCCAATCGGGTTAGATTCGGCGGGTTTGTAATTAATAACTTTATCGATCGGGTTAGTTATTAATTATTTTTAGATTTTGGTTCAATTACTATCGAAGCGAGCTGATCTGATGAGGGTCCTTTCGGCTTTCAATTCGTGCCTCTTTCGGGAATGATTATAATTGGGCGGGTCGTCGATAATTTCCGGGTCAAGCGGATGTGGTATATATATATCGAGTCTAGATAGGGATCCTCGAATCGGGTCATTTTTTTTTTAATTAAGGAACCGGTTATTATAATTATCATGCATCACTAGTTAACCTGAAATTGATCGATCGGGTAGCCAGGCCAGCAGTTACGGATCGGGCAATCCACTATCTAGAGCAAGTAGCTACGTACTTCAATTCGGGTCGATCGCTTTTGGGCCGGGTCGGGGGCACGTGTCATTATTAATTACCTCGTATATATATATGTACTACTTATTGCAATAATATTGATGATAATTAATATAATATTGATGATGATATATATATATATAATAATTAAATGATGATGACTTCCGGATCTCTAATTAACGACGCTCGTACTACAATTTGCAATAATAACAGATTCATCAATGCACATACATGCAATTCAAGTAAGTATATTATATATACACGTACGTCAATGTTTCCCAAATTAAATAATAATGATATATATATATATATATATATATATATATATATATATATATATATATATATATATATATATATATATATATATATATATATATATATAGAATTGGGATCCGGTGAGAACCACTAAGATAATGAGAACCGTGAGAACTCCGCCTTACGAAATTTATTTTTAAAAAATAAGGACATTTTTGGGTTCGGCGTAGAATTTTATGGCTAGATAACATATCTCTTGGTCGAAAAATTATACTTTACTGACGGAAATTGAGACGAAATACGATTTATTAATTTTCATGCATCTAGTAGTCAGTTTCATGCATCTAACAATTTTCATGCACATGGTGCTCATTTTAATGCATATATAACCCGTTATTTTCATGCACCTAGTAACTGTTTTCATGCATGTAAAAATTTTCGTGCACCTAGTGCTCGTTTTCACGCACTTAATGTAACTTTAGTTTACAAATTGAGTTTATGTACATTACGTACATATTTTTCTAATATAATCAATAAATTTTGTTTAGTTACTGCAAGTATTTTGCTTTTATAAACTATACTAATGGTAAATTATCCAACAAAACTTTTGAAACAAGATTTGGTGGAGATTTAGTGAGGGTTCTCACGGTTCTCATTATGTTAGTGGTTCTCACCGGATCCTGACCCTATATATATATATATATATATATATATATATATATATATATATATATATATGGGGTCGATCGACTTCGGTCATCCAATATCAAGTACGCTAATAAAAGGGACGGATATATATATATATATTGACGATGCATATATATATGCTCAAATTAATTAAAAAGGACGGTTTATTATTGCTTTTTTACCATCTATTATATATATATAATATATATATATATATATATATATTATATTATTGTGTATGTATGTATGTACATACGTTTTATCAACAAATAAATTAATGGTTATTATTAATAATAATAGGCCATATTCCGATCAGGTAGTTAGATTCGTCGGGCCGTTTTTGCATCACAAACCTGAAACTGTCCGACCCAAAATTAATTAGCTAGTATCGGGTTATTTAATTTAATTCGATAGAAATCATCATTTATTATCCGCGTGATGATTATTAAGTATCATTTTCGGGTCGGATCACTTTTAATTATTCAGTATCATTATTAGTATACGTGTGTTACTTCAAAATAACCCTAAACCCTAAACCCTAAACCCTAAACCCCTAAACCCTTTTTTATATACTTCTATATATATATATATATATATATAGTAGATGATCGCTATATATTGATCAAACATCAAAATATTGAACATCATCAATTCAAACACTTTAAACAACATTCTTTCTCATTGATTTCATTAGGAATAACCTAGATTTTATATTAAAGTACATTACATTCATCCAACATCAAATAAATAAAGATGTTAAATAATCCGGAACAATTCCGGTTAAGAGTAAAAAGCTTTTCTCACAATGCCACCAACAATCCGGAACAATATTGATGATACTGATGACTTCCGGATCATTAACCTCGTATTTTGCAATAACAGATTCAATGCATGCAAGTACACGTCTTGCATGTGGAGATAAGGTAGGACGGGTACAGCTCAACATATCTCTTGCGGCATCCAACCTCCGAGTATAAGGCCGACGTGGGTAGCCAGAGGACGATGATGATGACGACGCTTGGTTGACAAGTCGGACTGCTTCATGCCTCTCAATCCAATAATCCCTTCGATGTTCAATGGATCCTTTAATCAATGGGTGATGATCAGCGGGAACTACGGCAAGAGCCTCCTCCTCATCTGCAATCAATTTTGTAAGGGTCGTCTCATCGTGGGGAAGGTTAACTGCTGCCATTGATGATATTAATTTTAGGGTAGTTATGTAATATTTAAAGGAGGGGTTTTGAGGCTGTATTTATAGAGGGGTTATGCTGCCATTGATGATGTTCAATGGATGCTTTAATCAATGCTGGTTCTGCTGTTGTTTATTCACGGGTTTGGACTGCAATATCTTTTAATTAAAAATAATAATATTGATCAATAACAACGGGTATTGGTTACAAACCCGTTGTTATTACTAACCACAACGGTTTTCGTGACAAAAACCGTTGTGATAGAGTTACTGCATATTGCAGTAAGTGCATTGACTACATAGGAAATGTAACGTACTGCATATTCAAAACCCGTTGTTATTACTAACCACAACGGTTTTCATGACCACAACCATTGTGATAGAGTTACTGCATATTGCAGTAAATGCATTGACTACATAGGAAATGTAACGTACTGCATATTCACACATTTACTCAATCAATAACGTACTGCATGCATGTGAATGTATAGTCGTTTTGGGATTTGTAAATGAATGTGAATCAATGCCTTCATGTGAACCAATGCATGCATGTGAATAAATAACTCCAATAAATAACTCTCTATAAATACAGCCTCAATACAAGCAGGTTATCAACCACATACAAAATTCCCAACTCTAATCAATAACATATTTGCTAAACCATACAAAATGTCCCAGCCTCAATACTAACATCAACCATACAAAATGTCTGGAACTTTTACTAAACCATATGCTTGCATCATGAAAGAAATGCCTTGTCATATTGAGGGTGGCTACGTTGTGTGTAAAAGTTACAAAAAACTCCGTGATACGCTCATTCGAAATGGCTATTTAATCAGGAAGATGTGGCCAAATTATCATCGCAGGCACTTTACAGGGGAACTCGTTTTCGAGTTTGGGATGTCGGATGCTCATCGTGCGTCCGCATTCAAACTGGCAAGAATGTTTGACAAGGCCGGGCATGGGCGAAAAGATGTTATTGAGAGCACGGACCACCAGCCTGGGCCATATCTATGGGTGGCTTCCGAACATGACCGTTACTGTGGGCCAAATGGGGTCGACCTCGTTGAAGTGACCCAGGTAGAGCAGTGGGAAGGGTTGGCTCTGGCCGAGGCTGACCCGATTGATGCATATGCTCTAGTGGTGGCAGCTATCCGGGAGATTTACCCGGACTCAATTTAATTTGTTGTTGTTGTTTGGTTGTAGTTGTTGGTTGTTTGGTTGTTGTTGTTTTGGCGCCATTTGTGTGTGGCGCCGTTTGAACTTATTATTTAATAATATTAATGTTGATAAGTTAATTTGTTTTTTGACTTAAGTTTAGAAGTAATTAAACTAATTCAATTCAAAGCTATTCAATCGATAAAGCAAAATTAGAATTGAATGACATTCAGGAAATGACATTCAGGAAATGACATTAACAAATTTGCTAATAAACGACATTGAATTGGTGAAAATAATAAACGACATTCAGGAAATGACATTCACAAATTCAAGAAATAGTTCACAAATTCACAAATTAAAAAATAATAAGGGAGATGATGACAGAAAAATGATCATTTCCTGTAATAGATCTTTGTGATAGAGTTTTTGTGTTGCAGTACAGTCGTATTATTAGTGTGTGTTTCCTATCTACAAATATTGACAACGGTTATCATAAACAAACCGTTGTGATAGAGTAATGACTACGGTTATAGTAGCCTACCCGTTGTAATTAGTAAACACTATGACAACGGTTTGTGATTAATAACCGTTGTTATTACTAACCACAACGGGTATATTTACAACAACCGTTGTTGTTGCTTACCTTTATTTTTTTTTTATTATAATTAGAGACAACAATATCATAAGTACTATACACTGCAATAATAATCAGCAGAAACCAACAAAGACAGCAATATCATAAGCACTATACAATGCAATATCAGCAGAAACCAAAACATGGAGACTGTATAATGAATGACCAGGACAAAAGCTAAATAATTTGGGAATCTTCAACAATGACCAAAGCTAACAAAAACTAAAGACAATACCACCTCAGGATCGGGGACGTTTCTTGCCCGACATAGTTTCTTCGTTAACCCAAATACCTTCACCATGATCATCACGCATATAGATGCTTTCAATGTTATCATGATCAGTGTCAACATTGTCGAAATAAGATACAGTGGAAGAGTGATCCATTCCCTCAAACACGACATCCTGATAATTATCCCCACCATTATCGGGTGCACCCCGTCTACTCCTTATAGATAGTACAACAGACCACTTCTTATCCATAGGATCGGTGACATAGAACACTTGTTTAGCTTGGGATGCCATTATGAAAGGATCATCCTTATTATTGCCAACCTTATCCAAATTGACCAACATAAATCCCATTTTATCCTTTCGAACACAATTGTTGTTGTTATCAACCCAGTTACATCGAAACAGAGGTATTGTGAAATCAATGTAATCTAATACCAATATTTCTTGAATAACACCATAATAAAGGCATTTTCCCCAAATAAGTTTTTTATCTTTTGAAGTAGCAAAGTGCATTGCCTCAAATTCAGAACTCACACCAATATTTTGCATTGTGCTCAACTCATCTTGCTCGCGGGTGTAAAAAGTATAACCATTAATAGCAAAACCGCTGAAAAAAGTGGCCCTGGCATTTGGACCTAACCCAAGACGTAGTAACCTAGGAGATATGTCATCACCATACAAATTCTTATACTACAAGACAACATTCCTAAACCACTCTCCAAATGTCTTCTTATGCTCGTTTGCAATCCACATCTCGCTCTTGTTTGGGTGATCGTATTTGAGCTCATCTTTGTGTTGTTGAATATAAGGTTGCACCTCATCTTCGTTGTTGAGCACATACGTATGTGCTAAATGTAACATGTCACGTGCCACAATTTTTTCAACCCGGCCCCTAATACCTTTTCCGGTCATCCAGTCACTATGACGATTCTTTGGAACGCCAATTAACTCCTCAGGAGAGAGATGAGCGTAACAATATGCAAGAGCTTCGTCTAATATAGCACGTTCAGCAATACAACCTTCTGGACGATACAGATTAGATGTATAGTCCTTGTAGACTTTCATCAATCTTTCGAAAGGATACTGGTATCTCAAGTACACGGGCCCAAGGTACAAAATCTCCCTAACCAAGTGAGTGGTCAGGTGAATCATGAGAGTGAAGAAAGAGGGTGGAAAATACATTTCAAAATGACAAAGAGAGGTGACAACGAGGTCCTGCAATGAATCCGCATCATCGGGATCGATGACTTTATCGCATAGGGACTGGAAGAAGAGACAGAATCTGGTAATAGCATATCGTACCTTTTCAGGTAAAATGGAGCGAATAGCCACGGATAGTAATTGTTGCAGCAAAGTGTGGCAATCATGTGACTTTAACCCGGTGAGTTTTAGATCTTGCATCGACACAAGGCTTTTGATGTTGGACGAATAACCATGTGGCACTTTAATTCCATTCAAGCATGCACAAAACTCTTTTTTCTCATTCCGTGAAAGGGTATAAGCTGCTGGCGGTAAAAATGTACCATTACCTCTCTTCTGTGGGGCCAACTCTAGCCTAATACCCATCATTTGCATATCTTCCCTAGCTGCGGCGTTATCCTTTGTTTTACCGGGAACATTCAGGAGGGTATTGATAATATTATCACAGACATTTTTCTCAATGTGCATGAAATCGAGGCAATGCCTGACCTCCAGGTCAGGCCAATAGGGAAGTTTATCAAAAAATATGGATCTTTTCTTATACCCACGAGTAGACAATTTAGAGCCGTTCTTCTTCCCATATTTTATCTCTATATGCTTTACTTTCTGATAAACTTCATGCCCACTCAAAATTCTAGGAGGTTGACGATGTTCTTGACGTCCATTAAATGTTTTCTGCTGCTTGCGATAACAATGGTCAGGATCCAAGCCCCTCCTATTTCCCAAATACACATACTTATGAGAACACTTCAAGTATTCAGACTAGATATCCTCCCCACACAATGGACATGCCTCTTTCCCATGCACCGTATGCCCAGAAAGGTCGCCATAAGCCGGATAGTCGGTTATTGTACACAATAACATCGCTCTCAAATTGAAAGTTTCATTCCTATATGCATCAAATACTTCGATCCCACTATCCCACAAAATTCGCAAATCATCTAAAAGAGGTTCCAAATAGACATCTATATTATTTCCAGGTTGTTTAGGGCCGGAAATTAACAACGACAACATCAAGTACTTTCTTTTCATGCACACATATGGAGGTAAGTTGTATATTGCCAACACTACTGGCCAAGTACTATGTTGGGTACTCATGTTTCCATGTGGGGTCATTCCATCAGTGGACAGCGCTAGACGTAAGTTTCTAGGTTCAATGCCGAAATCGGGATACTTAGCGTCGAACGATTTCCATTGCATACCATCTGCCGGGTGTCTTAGCTTCCCATCATTTATTCTTCCAGTTTCATGCCAAGT